>JAXQQM020073872.1:0-25369 GCA_034641835.2 Pinus albicaulis
GTTGGCATTACCATGACATGAGGATTGATCAAAAGTTGCCCAAATTCGTGAATATAAGGTTCAACAACAATTTGGTAATATCTTCAAATTCGGCATTTCAACTTGGTCTCCTCTTTACTTAAGGCTGAGGTGGAGCGAGTTCACCGTTCTTGTCAGCACCAATTATGATTGTTACCAGATGTTTCTTGTTTTGCGCTTGATTTCTATTATGGAAGGCGCACTTGTCTCTTTTAGTCTCGATTAAGGCCCCGCATGGAGGGTGATTTCCTTTGGTTGCTCCCATTACACTTACCATTACAACGATGAATTAAACTATGGGAAGCGCAAGCACAGCACGCATGAAGCAGTCCCCGGCATGTATTTTGGCTCCCCGCCACGTGTGAAAGGTATGTTTGACCCAGCTCAAAACAACACCATCGTTTTCCACCTTAAAGAGGAAAGTTACGAGTGCCGAGCGTTACGTTCAGCGCCTCCCTAGAATGCATTGATAATATTCAGTCACCGCCAATATTAAGGTCTCGACCATGCATGACACCACGTGGACCGTGTCACTAACCAGTGTTTTAGTGGAGACAAGTAGTAAGTGTCATCCTCCAATGTGGATTTAGCTGTAACAGCGTGAAAAAGTGGCAATATAATCCCATCCCGAATGCATGCGCGTGGATTCAGCTGTGTCAGCTTTGTCATTGTCGTAGGATACAGATCTGCCAGAAAAAGTAAAACGCTCAATCGAACCAGCACAGTAACGGCTATGGAGCATCATTTCCAAAGTGACAAAGCCCTTAATATGGTAGATGAGAAATTTTCTATTACAAGATAAGAGTCCCACCTTGAAAATTAAATCGAAGATGTTGATTCGAGGAGGCTTGGTGTTCGGTGTTAAATCATTATATTAGAAATATCCACAAGTTGAAACAAATTTGGTTGACATGACCGAAACATGTTTCATATGCGTTTTTCCAAAGAGGGCGTGAAATAACTAACTCACATATAAATGCTTATCCAGCAGATTGACGTTATTAGATTTTCTTTGGAAGACTGGTTTTGTTAACATCATGTAAATGATGTTTGTCTGCTTACAACCTGATTTACCACCGCGGAGACAGAGGCTGCTATCGTTAAATGTAATATGATGCAGTTCGCTATTAATTCTGATGCATGGTTAAGATTGTTTATCCCTCGACGATTTAGCGTTAGAAGGGCAAGGGATTTGTTGGAGTGCACTCCTTCCTGCAACTACAACCAGATCGCGCAACCGAGTGACTCCTCCATACGTAAAAGCCACTCCATTCATTAAATGAAAGCAAGATTCAACGTAGAAGAAGACATTGCACTTAAGCCGAACGATGATTGCACGATGAAGACAGCCAATGCTTTGAGTGTGGCTGAGTGTAGGATCGCAAGTGAACGGCAGATGCATCCATTACCACTCAAGAAAAATTGCAACCATGCGACCCCCGTGAGGTCACAGTTCAACCCAAGTCGCTGAGTCGCAGACCTGTGAGGCAACTGCAAAGTGTGACTTGATGGTATTTCTGACCCTGCGACCCTTTTGAAGTCTCAGCCCAAGTAGAGATCAAGTCGCGTGACCCCTCCAGGTCGCTGAGTCGCGATGCACGCTGCTGGACAGGAAATGCGACCATGCGACTGTGTGACCCCTCCGAGGTCGCAAGGTCGTAGAATGATATGCCCATGGAAAGCCGCGACCCAAGGAAATTCTCCGACCACGCGACCCCATGGTTGTAAAATCGTCTCCTAATTAGAAAACGCAGATTTTACGGTGATTTTGTGGCATGGGTAGCGTAAATAACGTAGCCATATGCCATAATCAGCGCCATTTAATCAACGCCATCTTCCAGCCATAACGATCTCCCACGTGTCCCATTCCCCATCAAAAACTCTGGAAATTTGCTCACGGTGGCTGCTCAGCAATTCCAACTGTCAGCAGAAATAACAATGAACGATGATGTTTCCGAACAAGTGCAATGGATAAACACGACTCTTAAGTAAAGAGTTGGCCATAGCGCACCTCGGTATTATGGAAAAAGCAGCATATCTTTGGGGATATCTGAGGAAAAACAAATGATAAGCTACTGGCGCAGATATTTTGGATCTTCTCAAAATTATTACTCTCAACACCTTGTTGCATTGACTCTAGGATTTGTAGGAGCAGATATTGCAAATATGTGCAATGAGGGTGCTCTTATTGTTGTGAGGAATGAAAATAAGGCGAAATTACTGCTTGAAAAAGAGGTTTTGCATCAGGATTATTTAGTGCGAGTGTTTGGTGAGCGTCCATACAAGTCGAAAGAGCCAACTAATTATGATCGTTTCAAACAAAGGTTTCAAATTGGAGATGTGGGAGAGGATGAAACAGCACAAAATTATAAAGAATATAACACCTCAACAGAAGTAGAGATGGCAGTACTAACTTAAGTCGCCAGGTCGCAGATCTAAAACATTGCCCAGGGATGCGACTCAGTGAGTTTTGCGACTCAGCTACCCCATCAACCCAGGTCACAAAGTCGCCCGTTTGCTTAGGTCGCAAGGTCGCAGAGAGGTATGCCCAAGAAAACATAGTTCTAGCCTTCTACCAAAACATAAATGGAAGCTAGAAACCCATCATTTTCAGTGGGAGATGGCACAAGCAAAAGTCCTTTACCTCATCAATGGGTTTTCACTACAAACATACGGATCCTAGGAGAAATTGATAAGGACCACGCTGCGACATAACATTTGACCACACAGGGGTCCAAAGTTTTCATTTTTACTTGTGTAATTAATTAAATGTGCCTCTTAACATTGTTATTCAAGCAATGAAGACATGTAACCTAAGTTATGTGACTGCAGGTGGAAGTTGTCGATTTGCACAGTGAGCCAAAGTTTTTCCAACAAGCAACAGATGGCAGGATAATGAATATTGCTATGAAATCCAAAGATTGCCAAAAGAAGCACTGCAGGTCGCAGATCTGCTCGAGGTCGCAGATTTCCTTAGGTCGCCAGGTCACATAGTCGCCCTCCCTATTAAAAGCTCGACGACGTGACCTAGCGACCCAGCGACTGGGTTGCGAGGTCGCAAATCCAAGAAGGTCGCGAGGTCGCAAATCCAATAAGTTCGGAGGTCGCGAATTTTCCAAGGTCGCAAGTCGTTGATCTGCCCAAGGTTGCAAGTCGCATATCTGTCGAGGTCGCAGGTCACGGATGGTCTGAGGTCACAGGTCGCGGATGGTCTGAGGTCGCAGGTCGCAAGGAAACCCAATGGTCGGGAAGGTAAAAAGTCAGGGAGCCCAAAGGGCAAGCTTTCCTCTATAAATACTGCCTTTGGGAACTTGTAGAGGGATATATTGTTTGGGACTCGAGGTGAGTACATTGTATTACCAGAGGATTATACATTTGAGCATGAATACAAGAATTTTGAAAAATCCCTTTGTGGATCTGGTGTTGTCATATGTATGAGCGCTATTGAGTATTATATTTTCAGTTTCTGAATATCTTTAGATTAAGGGAACTGTATCTTCAATTCATATCACAATTGCATAACAGTTTGCTGAGTATGTTAATGGTGGTTGAGTTCATTTCACTTTCTTAATGAATGCTGATGGCTTTGTTTATTAGCATTTGTGTTATCATTTAAAACTTTTAGGAAGTGAAGGGTGTTCTTGCCATGAGGAATTGTTTCTTTTGTGGTCAGAACAGTTTACAAGCATGACCCTAATGAAGTGTTGTTAACAACACTTCCTTTGGTCTTCATGCTTTATTATTTCCTCTTGCTACTCATAGTGTTATATGTACATTTAATGCATCAATCATATGTCTTGTATCATTTGATTAGGTGTGTATCCACTGTTTTATAGAGTTTAATTGAGACCCAAATAAAGGAGTAATAAGCGGTAGTCGGACCCACACCCTGGATGGGATCCCTATTCCAAACGGTTCAAGGTCTAATTGGGACCTTTTACCAAGGATATCTCCTGCTGTTGGCCGGACAGATTTTCCCGTCAACAGAATTGGCGCTAGAAGGAGGGCCTGACGAAAAGCTAAGCCCTTAGAGCCTACAGTTAGTCTCATATATGTAATGGCTCGTTCCCAAATCATTTTCCCGAGATGTTTGTCATAGTTTTATGAGCCTCGATGTCTCATCCCCGATGAACCTATGTATCACTTGTCCCAGTTAAAATTCGATGGTGAAAATGGAGTATCTATAACCCAACACCTTTTAGATTTCTATGAATTTGGTGAGTGCTACGAAATTTACAATGAAGGTTTGATTTGTTTGCTTTTCTTCCTCACTCTCGAAGGTCGTGCTAAGAAATGGTGCCGCACATTGCTGGAAGCTTCCATCCATTCGTTTGAACAACTCACCAGTGAATTACGACAAGCTTTTCACAGGTATGATTTTCAAAGTGTATTGATAAAGCTAAATGACATCAGAATGCATCCTCAGGAACCTCTAGATGAATTTTCTATCAGATTTTTTCATTATTGTTTTGAGTTCCCTAAAAAGGATGTCGATTGGAAGTTGATAAGTGAACATTTCAGCTATGTGATTCTCGTTTCCCTTGAACAATTTCAGTTAGCAACCCAGCCTAAGCCTAGTGTTCCCTTTGACAACCCGCAAGTTAACGGTTGTTCAGACTTTGTCCCTAATGCTTTCTTATCCATCTCCCCCAACCTAGAACACACTCAGGCCTCTGAGGAGAGTATTGCTATTTGTGACATTCTCGCTCCTCCTCCTGAGTTGTCAGGTATTGGAGTTGTGACCTCAAAGGTTATGAGCAATGATAGATGGGTGCATGAGGATAAAGCCTATTGTACTACCTCTGAATATTTCACACACCATGTCGAATCAGAGTATGAAAACCATAGTGGCTCATTATCTCTCCCGGTTCATGAAACCTACCTCGAGCCCACTCGATGTCTCCTTGGACACAGTCCTAAATCTAATTCTCATACTGATTATGAATCGACTCCTATCTGGAATGAAGTCGATTCCCTTACAGGGCTTTCCAGATCATTGTTTAAATGTGGTGGTGCACTTAGAACAACAGAAAGAAAGGCATCTGACCTTTTCCTTAAAATGAATAGATAAAGGAAGGAAAACCTACTTGTAATCTCTTCACTTTTCCTCGCCTCCCTTCATTGATTCCGTCACTCTCAATCCAACTTAACTCACTTGATTGATACCTGCAATGGAAAACAAAATACATAAAACAACATAAAGGCAATATGATCTATTCAAGTTAAAAAAATTAAATCGATTAAATTCATAAATACACATATAACATCATTGACACATGCATTAGGAAAGAAACAAATGTATTTATTATGAAGTAGAAGGAAGAGTACAACCAGTTGATTGATTCACTGTCACTCATCCAACTTTAGTCCCATCCTCATCACATCCAACATCAACAATCTAACAGCATCACAGGACATGCACAATACCTCCAAGAGCTGTTATCTCACAAACATAACTTTACTTAACACAAATTCTTGCTCTCTTGTGCACTATGATTAGTGCTCTATTTATAAGTATATGAATAGTTTGACATAAATGAATCATTGAATGGATTTTACAAAAATGGGTGAAGAGGTTTCCTTGTTCATGGGAATATGATGATAAGAGGTTTAATAGCTCCATGGTGTCCATATTTGAAGTTATCAGATGAGGTGAAAGCTGGAACAACTTCTAGAAGCCACTAGAGGTTGGGAAGATTCCTGGAATCCAATGAAAAATTCGATCCCAATCGATCAACACACTCTAAAGTGGGCCTAGATCCTCTATAACACAACCTTGTATGGGAGTGGATATTATGCAAAGTACTTACTACTATTTAGGGGTGCATTGATGGCTCAATGGGGCACTTCAACTGGCATCTAAGCAGTGAAAATTTCGTGAAGGAAAAACACCATTGTGATGACTTGTTAAGGGCATGTAGCAAATAATTATGAGTATGATAGACCCTAATAGATACTTATTTGTGTTTTGCAATGATGCCCAAATTGACCTGTAACAACTGCCTCCTAAAGAAAGAAGTAAAAAATGATAATGTTGAGTGATTTTCTTTACGACGTGATGAGGAGGAACTAAAGCAGATGGTGACCTGCATCAATTATAATGTATACCCCATAAGGGAGGCATACCCCATACTCAACACATGGGGGAGGCATACCCCATACTCAACACATAATATATCATAACATCAGAAAGTCATCTACAGATATAGACTTGTCTACAGATATAGAACCATGATAGGATGACCATATGAGTAATGACCATCGTACGAATGATTTGATACTACTCCTGAAATCGTAGCCCTGATGGATGAAAATAGATCCAGGGTATTCTATCTCGTTCACTCGATTTCCTAAGTATGAGTCTAACCATGTGAATATATGATCTGATTTCGAACATGGGAAGACACCGTATGGTTACCAGCCAATGATGTGAGCTGTTAACAGAAGCGAGAGAAACCACCATTGGTGATAATGAATCTCAAGGTATTGCAGTACATTCTTCATGGTGTGAATAGATGATTTGATGTCGAACACCATACAAACTCTTTCGGTCGAAGGCCTATGATGTCAACCTGTCGCACGAAGTGAGAATCCTACCATTAATGTAAGCAAGCTTGAAGGTATTGAAAGGTTGTTTCTAAGTCAACTTCCTGGATGATGAGTTGATGTTGATAGGAAGCGACTCGTCACATAAGGGCATTGATGTTTCCCCCATCAATGACATGAAATGGGAGTAATTATTTTAGAGATAGAATATGAATGATGAAGCAATGTCAGGGATATCAATCATGAAATGAAGGTTTATGAGTATTGCAAAGGATGAGGAATAACTGAGTGACTTCTCTTGAAAATATTGGCGACACTGAATGAATTGGAAAAATTTGACCCAAAACCAAAGTGATGGATGGTGTGATATACCATAGGTATGATAAACCATCAAGAAAATTAGCCAAACCAAAAATCACAGAGATGAAGTGAATACATGTCATGTTCAAGAGTGACTTGCTACTATAAAGTGTTTTATCCCTTTCCAATTTTCCCCAGTCATTGTTGACTAGTACCTCTTTATTTTTTAACAAGCTTGAGGAGGATAACATGTGCTTGATGTATAATTCCACCCTTCGAGTGAATCCATCGCTATTTGATGCTTTAACAAGTATATTGAAGGTGAAACTCGATCTTGTCATGATGGAAAAGTCCATTGCTATTTGATGCTTTAATGAGTCTAATGATAGTGAAAACTTGGTCCTTTTTCATGTTTAGAGAGTTTGAAAAAGGGACTAAAAGAAAACTCCACAAGTTATTTTTCGTATAATAGCCCCTCAGATATGAAAAAGCGTAAAATAATACATGAGAGAATCTCTTAGCCATGTTCAACTAGGGTTTTAATTTTTCGTAAACATAATCTATCTCAGTCTGGAAAAGGGTTAAACTTACACTGAGTATATGTCATTTCAATTCCTTTTACGAGCTCAAAAGGATAAGTGCTCGAAAATATTTTCATATTTTGAGAGTCTGAAAAGAGATGAAAGAGAACTCCTGGGGGGTTTCCTTTTTCATGTTTAACAAATCTAAAAAAAAGAGATAAAAGTGTGCTTTGTGGTAAAAATTTCATTTCGCGATCATGCACAACTAACTCACTGTAATCAGCTATAAATCTGCTCAAGGAACCATCAAATAGATTAACAATACCTGTTTAAATAGTAAAAATGGGTAAAATCCATAGTTATTTCATTAAATAAGCATAAATTAATCAAAAATACTTTAAAAATAAGAAATTACTAAATCATTTTTACCATTTCACATTTTCCATTCAAATTTTAGTGCTCTAAGCCTGTTTTACCCTTGAACTTCAGCGAGTGATTGTGGCAGATTATGTGGATCATTTCTCATGCTGTCCAAACCAGGTAGAAGATATTACCTTCCTCTTTCTATTGGTTGCATTCTTGTTTAGTTTCATGCAAATGTTTTAGGGTTTTTGGGCTCCTAGGGTAAGTATACAATGCCCTAGGACCAACACACACTTGGATGTTGAAAGTGCGTTGCAGATAGGCTGGAAAGAAGGCCAGTTCCTATGCAATGCTCAGTCTTCCACTCAGGAGTGCGTTGGGTGCAATTCAGAAACTTGCATCTTGTTTTCTACCCAAAATTTCTTCATTTTTTTTGCATGGAATGGATCTTAACTAAGCCTATGGTGTGATTTCAGACTTTGATTGGATCAAAATGTTTCTTACATGGAGAGAAAGAGAACATGAAGAAAAAGATATGGTTTCCCTAGATGATCCTGGCACTATGAGAGCCCTCAGAGACTGTGGGTTTCTCAAGTACTTCAAATTCTTAGGGATGAGGCAACAAATGGAACTATTGCAGTTCTTGATTCGTTCATGGGACCCGAAACTACATGAATTTCACATTGGGGACAAAGTGATCCCAATATTGGTTGATGATATTTACTTTCTGATAGGTTTTTCGAGACGTGGTGCCCCCATTTCCGTTGCGGGCTCCATTTGTGGAGGTGAAACAATGAAGGAATACATTCAATAGTTTTGTCAACCAAGAACTGAGCCTAGAAAATATGGACATGATATTCCTTTGCGAAAGCTCCTATTCACTATCGCAAAGCTAGTAGCAGCGTGACACTACATGTCGCGAACATATCATACATGCAGTATGCGCTTGTGTCTTGAGCCAACCATGTTCAACTAGGCTGAAGCAGTACTCCTTTAGATGAAAGAACAAATGACCAAGGTAAAAAGTGGAAAGAACAAAAATTTCAGTTACTGGTCGATCTTGATCACTTTTGTTTTGGAGCGAGTTCCATTGATGCAGCCACACCATGTGACACTGGGATTAGCTGGTCCTAGAGATCCACAGATGCAGTGGTGGGTCGATATGGAAGCTAGACATGCTGGTCAATCATCGATCTCGTTTTCCATTGCATTTTTCAGTTGGATCCAAAGACATAAGATCTTCATAGAGGAGCATCTATATGCAAGGATGGATTTCTGCGGAGATCCAGATTTGATTTTACCAGCTAGCACTGAATGGGGTGCTATAGGTAAAATGTTGACCATGATTTCGAGTTTTTGGGGTTTTTTGATATATTTTAGTGTTTTTTGATGTTTCGAAGACTAAAATAAATATGTTTTATGTATTCACATGTAGATATTGTTCGAACAGTGGTTCATGCACTGTAGGCGGGAGAACCAGCAGAGAGGACTGTCGGGAGAGAAGTCCTTTAGAATTTGGATTTAGCCAAGACTCTTGCTAAGTTGCAACAAAATGTGGAGGGATTAACTCTTCTGATACCAGATTTCCAGATCGAGGAGTTACCTATGATGCTGCAGTGCCATACCATTGGTGTGCCTAGCTGTTGGATGAGGCTATTATGCATGGTAGCACAAGCAGTAACCTGTTATCATGAAAATCACTAGGTTTACTTAGATTATGCTATGTATGTATACATTTTGAGGTCGTTGACCAATATTTCTTGGACACAATTTTTGTAAAAATCTCGATATAATCTATTTTACTTTTAGTGTTTTTCCTATGATTATGTGCAATCCTATTCAATTGTATGATGTGAATTGAAAATCAATCTTTACATATGTTTCAAATGTCTATTTAACACATAATTCACCAATGAATCAACCAAAGTGTTAAATTTTCTGGAAATGTGTTGATATTGAATGTAATCAAAATTTCTTTCCAAAAGACGAACTCTAAGGAACATGCGATGAATTGGAGAATTTCAGATAGTATAAACACCAGTAAGATGTAGTTTGACAAGTTGAGAGTCCATCCTGATGATGATGTGGTAAATTCCAAGTGAAATGGCATCAGAGAGTAGTTCAATCAACCCGCTATACTCAGCGATATTGTTGGTCGATCAACCAATAAAAATCCCTTGGAAACTCATTAAGTCACCACTTGGAGCAAAGATGGCCCATGCTGCAGAGGATAAATTCCGAGTACTATGACTAGCACCATTGGCATATCCAAAAAATGGTTCTAAATATTCTAACATATGCAAAAAATGCAAAGTGGATTACTAACCACATGAAAAACTTTAAATGACACACTGCTACACACACACAATCAAAGAATATAATATAGTGTTTACTACGCAAAATCAAGCATAGTAACATTTAAGATACAACCCATTTTGAGGTTGCGATAATGGAATCCAATCATAATCTACCAACTCATTGGAAACCTTAGCCAGAATGTGCTTGACAATGTAGGGGTCATACCATAATGGTTAAAATTTCCCTATTCCTATCTTATAAACTTCCTGATCATAAAGTAAGACTAGGTCTCCTCCTGAGAAGGTGCGAGGCTTGACATTGCAGTCATATTGCACCTTGATTCATCTCTTATGCGCTTCTTTGGTCAATGCGGCTTCGTGACGCGTTTCATCTATTTGGATGAGATATAGAAGGCATACCTCTTCTTCAGAAGTGTCAGGTAGCAGGTCAATCGTGAGTTTCAACGATGGTATTTTGCATTGTATTAGTAAGATAGCTTCCAGACCATAAACCAAATGAAAGGGAGTAAATACGGTAGCATTTCTCACCGAGGTTCGATATGCCCACAAAACCAAGTACATGATCAAATGTCATTTTTTTTTATGAACCACAATCATGCATTGAAGCATACGCTTAAGAATTTTGCTGATAGGTTCAACTTGTCCATTATCTTGCAGATAATAAGGGGTATAACTATCATGTGACAGAACTAACTTGGCAGTCAACTCATCCATCATGTGATTGCAAAATGTTTTTCCATGATCTGTGACTACGGATTGCGGTACACCAAACTGTGTAACCACATGGTTAAAAAATAACAATGCGATTGTATGTCCCTGCCCCATTTTTCAAATGGTCTAACAATGACGAAAGGATGCATTGGTGATAGCGACAAGCGGGTTTTACAATCAAATATCTGGCAAGCTTGACAACTTCTAATCGAGTATTGCAGTCACGAAATATGGTAGGCCAGAAGTAACCAACATGGGGAATCTTCTGCGTGGTAGCATAACCAGACAAATTTCCAACACATGCACCAAAATGGCAATCATTTAAAACATTTTCAGCCTCCTCATGCATGAGGCACCTACGTAATATCATATTGACACCACAACGATAAAGTGTATCGTCAATGATCAGATAAACTTTGGCTTGGTATCGAATACGTTGCTGTTGCGAGTGAGATTTATTGGGCCAAAAATTTTTGGTCTAGAAATAGATGATGAAATATCCATACCACGGGTCAGATGAATCGATCAGAAACAAAGACTCGTCTGGAATTTATGGTTCCATAGTAGGATCGATGTTGCTCGAAGGAAGGTCACAGATAAGCTTAGAAAACACCAAAGACTTCCTTAACTTGGATTTGATGAATTGCAAATCAAATTCCTGCAAAACGACGATCCATTTTGAATATTCCCCCCAAAAATTGACGTCATAGAATGTATGTCATAGGGTTACAATCTGAAATGAAAATGGTCTTTCAGAGCAGGATATAATGGCGAAATATTTGTACAGCTTGAACGGTTGCCAAAAGAAGCTTCTCAACATACGTGTACTTAACTTCTACATCATTAATATTACGAATCAAATAATATATCAGATTTTCAATCCTGTCTTCTTCTTGGATTAAAACCAAAGTGATGGTTGAATCTGCAGTGACGAGATACATGAAATAATCACTATGATAATTTTGGAGATATATTAATGATGCTCGGATTAGGGTATATTTAAGAACACCGAAGGAAGCTTGTGCAACCTCATCCCAATGGAAGGTAATCCCCTTTTTGAAGAGTCGAGTAAATCCTTTAGCCATTTTAGCGTAGTTATGAAAGAACCTCCTTAGAAATTTAGCCTTCCCTTGGAATCTCTGTAACTAAAGCAGATTGGAAGGAGTAGGAAAATCAAGAATGGCCTGGACCTTAAATGGATCAAGCTGAATTCCATATTTCGACATGAAGAATGCAAGAAGATGACCAGAACCAACACCAAATACACATTTGTGCGGATTGAGGCATATTTTATAGTAATAAAATCGTAAAAATATCGCTCTCAAATTTAGTGGGTGGTTAGCCCATTTTCGTGAATGTGCAGGTAAGTCATCCAGATACGGTTGAACTATGTGCTTGATGTCATGAAAAGCATAATTCATTCCCTCTATAATGTTGCCTCAATGTTCTTTAAACCAAAAGGGAGCTTTCGATAAGAGAATTTTCCCCAGGGACAGATAAAAGAAGTTTTATATTGGTCCTCTGGGCGAATATTAATCTGATTGTAACCGAAGAATCCATCCATGAAAGAAAATATTTCACATCCGGCACATTCATCAATAATTTGGTCGATAAATGGAGTGGGATAGTTGTCTTTTGGACAAGAATGATTAAATTCCTGATTATCGACACACGCTCTAATTGTCCCCTATTTCTTTATGACAGTAAAAATGTTAGAAACTCAATCGGTAAGTGGAACAGGGTAAATGAATCTACCACGCAAAAAATTTTCAACCTCTGATTTAATGGAAACAACTTTATTAGGGTGAATAGGAAAAAGGTGTTTTCGTACCGGCTTAACATCAAGATACATTTTAATCTCATGTTCAAAAATTTTGGAGTCGATACCTGGCATCTCCTCATATGACCAAGTGAATACATCTCGGAATTCACGAAAAAGAGCGCGGTAAGTGTTAAGTTCAGATGGAGAACAAGTCACACCGACATGAATTTTTTTTACAATACCTGGTTTGGTTGAAATATAGATAGAAAACGTTTCTTTGATATTTGGTGGGTTTCACTTAGAATCGATGACATGGATAGGAATAAAATTCATCAATAAATCAACGGCTGAAGGGTGATATAATTCAGATGGATTATCTTTACTGTAATCTGGAAGATGGGATCGTTGATGTGATGTTTTCCATGGTTCTTCTTCTGGCATCATGGATTCCATAATTCTCTCATTAGTCTAGAATACATGTAAAAATGGATCAGAAGAAGTGCCAAAAGCCAAAGAACGATCAACCAAAACAGTCGGTGACAAAGGATTTGGATTGGTCGCATAAGCCAAGAAAATTTATTGCTATGCTAGCTCAATTTTACTTAGCGGCATGATTTTTCCCACCCTAACTACTTTAGAATCATTGGGAATCTTCCTTAACTCACATGAAGTGGAAGATATCATATTTCAGGTCTTTATATTAGCGATTTCCATCGATGTCGTAGGCGATGGTAACAAAAAGGTGCCCATTAGAGAAGGATCCTTAAAGTGTCCTACACCAATGTTCTAAAGGGAAGGTGGGGTCCGTGAATAAACATAATGCTTCCAGTTTTCTTGGAACCAGAGGCAAAGAAAGAGAGTTGATCAATGGCTGTGATACTTCCTTTATGGGGGAAGATGATCATACGAAAGTAAGTAGATACTACCGCAACCATAATGTAAACCCATGGTCTTCCAAGTAATATATTGTAGTCAAGAGTCCATCAACGACCTCAACTTTAATAGTAATTGATTTCCCCCCTAGTTCTACTTGCAGGTTACTAATAATTCCACAAGGCTTATATGTATGACCGTCAAAAGATTTCAACGTTGTAGGTGATTGTGACAAAGTCGGCGAGCCAAGTGACTTCGAACAACTCATAGACATGATACGAGTAGATGCACCTTCATCAATGATAGTGCGATGAATGAGGCGATTGAGGAAATGTACTTGAATCAATAATGCTAATTGTGGTGGTAATTGTGGCACATATCCCACGTGATTAAAGACTAGAAGATTTGAATCTGTTGAATCAATTCCACTAATCGCGAACAACAAAGCCTACTTCTCGGAGGGACAATTCTGAAGAACCTCAAGCATTGAAATAGCAGAAGGTGACTGAGCTAGGTCTTCTACTACATTATAATTTTAGGTTTCACAAGCTTGAGGGTTGAATTTCGATTTATGAACTACTCCCTTCGGTAGATTTATTGTTAACTCTGGAAGGATAGGTGGTAGAGCCGAGTTAAATGAGGTTGAATTCGAAGTGGTAGGTTGATCTATAGCCTAACCATTCGATGATGACAACTAATTACTGTAATATTTAGTTCGAGTCGACACCAAAACATCAGTTTTAGGCTTAGTGGTGGATAGCATAAGCACTTGCGAACTAGAAGCAAGATCCGTAGCAACCATATGTGTTTCCAGATTCAGAAAAGGATTTTTTAACACCGCAGATGCGACGAAATTCTTAAGAAGCTTTGGGACTTATGAGTGGTGAGGACAATATTGCATAAAATTCTCCTCGTTACATATCAAGCAAGGGTAATGAGGTTTCCGAAAAGAACCGGATGAATCATATGACTCTTCTCGTGGGGGTGAATTTGATTTCTTCTTATCTTTTCCGTTCTTCCTATTTCCAGGTTTCTTGTCACTTTTTCCTTTTTCATATGACACAACATGGATATTAGAAGAAGATGCAGGATAAGATGCAATAGTGTTTTGATTTGAAACAAAAAGTGTAGTACCAGATAGTCGACTTGCTGTCGGAGCACTAGCATAACCAATCACACCATTGCCGGCATGAATGTCCTGACCAAATGGAGTAGGAGGAACAATAAAGTTTGGTCGTGACACATTTGGAATATTTTCATAGAGCGTTCCAAACTGAGTGTAAATCAAATCAAGATAATGGGCACAGGAAATTACTTACTCTTCAGTGACAACACTGCCTTTGGTCACATCATCGGTGATATATGGCAACATGGACTTATAAACCACTCAGCTAAAAGCTGATTAGGAACAAATTTTTTAACAATTCGATGATGACGATACCACTCATGTATATAATTCGATATATGAGTAGCAGTGGTCTGTTTAAATCTATTCAAAAGTTCCAGTCCAGTTTCATATCTAATGGGTAACTGGAATTATGTTAAAAAAATAGTGGCTAAAGCTGTAAAGTTATCAAACGAAGCTCGTGGTAATTCAATGTACCACTTCACAACTGGAACAATAAGCATTCACTGAAAAATACAAAATCTAACAGAATCATCATTTAAGGAATTTGATGAGCACCATAAATGATAACTTATGACATGAGTAGATGGGTATTTTCCAGAATTTCCATTGAATTTTGGAATGTCCAAGGGTAATTTATGAGGAATCACCAGCCACCAAGGCAAATAATGAATGGGATCATTGGTGAGATGGTTTAAATCAGGTAACTCTAATGTTGCAACAAATGGAAACTATCGATTAAGGTCAGGTTGAGCATAACCAGGATAAGATGGATTCGCCAAGGCAGTAAGCCTTTGCATACCAACAAATAGATTATGTTGTTGGTAACCCATATAGGGGTAGGTTTTTTGACTAGGACCTGGATAAGCTTGATACTATGGGAATGGTTGCTGTGGCTGCCATGGTATCTGATAAAATGGTTTACCGCTAGGATAATTCAGACCCACTTGTGAATAGATAAGGCTAGTAGAAGCATGTGACAAAGGTAAAATAACATGTGGTTGTGAAATTCCCGATAAAAAGGGTTGTTGAATACCATCCTGGGAAGATAGAGTCTGTAGACCTGAAACTTGAGGGTTAGGGGTTGAAGGGCCCACTTGAGTAGACTGAAAAACAACCATAGAATAAATAACAGGCGTAGTAGGCACAAATGAAACATGCTAAACTGGTTGATATTGATACACTACCGTTTGCGGTTGAAAAGGAAAAGTAGGATGCCATTGGAAAACATGCATTCCAAGATATGATTTACCTAAATACAACAAAGTATTTCCATATGGACCAGTGGCCCCCCAGCATATGGAGTATAAGGATATTTCACATATTGACTTTCATATGATGGGTATCCAACATATATTGGATAAGATGGATGGTAATTGGATGAAAGAGCCTGATGTTGAGTTGATGATGTAAATAAAGGACTAGGCCATTCAATACTTGTAAGAGATGAACCAGATAGAATTCCAGATGATGACATGGGCAAAGTCCATGGACTAGAGGAGACACCAGAGTAGGTTCCATTTTAAGCTTGGTAACCCAGTGGGTTGGACAGACCACCATAAAGATGAGACTCGGGTGTCATCGAAAACATCAAAGATGAAGCAACAATAGATGTTGTCATAGCTGTAACATATGGTACAGCCTGGGATGTTGTCTCTACCATGGTTAATAACCCAGAAAATACTCTAACGAATCTACAGGAACTTGAGAGTGAAAAGGATCAATAGGAGCAGAGTAGGTCAAACGAGGAAAATAATGATACAAATGAAGCCCTAACCCAAAATGAGTGGGATTTGAAGGGGTTATCTCTCCCTGAAGTTATTCCTCTATCGAAATCAAACCAGGTGGAAGCACTTCACCTTCAAGCCCAAGATAAACTTCAGGTGGTAAACTTTGCGGTAAAGAGGAAGACTTGACGATTACGGATGATTGAGGATCAGATGATTGCAACGGAACAAATCCTTGTTGTTCAACTTCAGGATCAATATGTTATGGTAAAAGAACAATGGGTTATGGATAGACTTTCAATTGAACAAGCTCGGGTTCTGGATTTATTGTTTCACTGGATTGAATTTCAGTGTCCTCAGGTAACTGTGAGGGTTCTGTCTCCACAGTAGCAGATAAACCGGGATCAATTGAAATGACTCGAGATTTGGTACTCAAAGGATCATATGTATCTGGTATATCATATGATGTAGCACCAAGATTTCCAGAGGTACCAGACTCAGTAGGACGAGCACACCTTCATCTAATAAATGTAGATTCCAGAGGTAATGGTGGCTTATTCACTGTCCTTTGCGAACAATGGGGAAAGGGTTGATCTTCTTCCATGATTGCTGATTGATTTTATACAAAAAAAAAAACAAAAAGAGGATAATGCTAGGCAAAAGATTTACCAAGCAACTGTGAACTAAAATATACTGCCCCAGAAAACTAAGGACTTATGTATGTGTAGCCAATCTCCCCGAATGTTGTGTTCGGTGTATCACAGGTACAAGGCGATCGACTCGGTTATTTATGGATGGTAAGCAACCTAAAGTTTTCCTCCCAAATATATGCAAAGGTACCTGGAGGTCCAAGCTGTATTAGCGTTGTCTAATGCGATACCGCACAGTGAGATCATCCCCTTATACTTTTCTTACTAGAACACCGCTCGATACACTTTAAAGTAGATGGACATGCTTTGATATACTTACGCATGTAGAATGAGGTATCACACTCTGAATGTATCACATAAAATTAACGAAAGCTGCTATGTTTAACGAAACTGGAATATGTCTTCTAGCTTAAACCTCTAAATGTTATCATTAATGTTACAATGCTTCCTTAGATAAATTTAGATAAAATTTATGTTGACCTTTCTTATCAGTTTGTCTTTCAGGTTAACCGTTAGATGTATTGAACATTCCTAGAATGCTATTAGAATGATAATCATTCGTTTCGAATTTATTTTCGACAATGAAAAACTAGCTACAAGGAATAGAGAAATCATATTGTATGAAATCAACAATGAAACATCTAAATCCAAGTTCGCTAAACTATTCCTATGCAACACTCACAATCCCTATATGAAAATTCATGTTTTTCTTTTCAATTTATTTTAAGTTTAGATGAACAAAAAAGAAACTAATGCATAAAGAATCACTGAAAACTTTCAAGAGAAACGAAGACTAAAATGAAAATTCCTCTTTTCGAAAAGAATGAATTGATCAAATGTAAATTTAACTTTGGAATTGTTTGACAATGAAAAAGAAAACAAAATAAACATTGATCAAACAAATCCAAGGTGAGGCAATAAGAGTAGAGGTAATCTGGTCTCTAGAGGGAATCGATCACTCAAAACTTCAACAAGAAAGACACTAAAATCAATTTGAAAAAGAAAAAATATGATATATTTTGGTTGGTCACAAGGGCAACACACCCCTGAGTGGGAGAAAAGACAGTTGCAAAGAACTCGGTCTCTCGTTGTGGATCATTATCTACATATCCTTTATATTTCATTTTGAAATTTTAAAAGAAAAAATTAAAAATAAGAATTAAAAATATGCTATAGTATGAAGTTTTTAATACTTTAGCATAAAAAAGAGAGGAATGCAATGTATTTCATTTATTTATATATATAGGTTAAGGCCAACCTTAGGTTGATATATATATATATTAAGGTTGTGCCCGAGCAACTTCCCCGAGCAGACCCGCAATCACAGCGTAGAAGCAGGAGAGGCAATCAAGGGGTGAATTAGCCCGTCGGTTATCAAATCCCGACCCCCCGCAGTTGACCGGTCAGATCTTAGAAATCTGGTGATCAACGGTTCTGATTAATTACGGGGGGTATTGTTAGAACTTCTCCGCCGTACTCACAGACCCCCCGCATGACGTCATCAGCCGAGATGGAAGAAAACTGTCATCCACTACCAACTGTTTCTCCGCGTCACTCCTGCATTTATTATGGTTTCCGTAGCCTATAAAAGGATTCTCCCGTTCCGTTTTGATTTATTTGTGACTGTTTGCCCTGTTTAACCGCGTCCCGCCACCTTTGCATTACCCATTGCCTCGCGAATTGCTTTCGAATTCCTGTCAGCCATGGCCAAGCGAACATCATTGTCTGGTTTATCAAGTCTCAGTCCCCTCCTAGATAGCGAGAAAGATGTTCATGATACCGCGTCGTCCGTCAACCATCCTCTCTTGCATTACCAAGTAACCCTGAACACTGACAAGTCCCCTGTGTTCTCCGCTATGAAAAGTTCGAGTGTGTTGTCTGCTTGTGTTCCAAAAACTCATTTCTTCCCCGAATTCATTTCTTGGTTAGTTTCGTCCATGTACCCTGGCAAGTGTTTCGTTATGAATTCCCAGGGGGAAAATATCCTGCAGGTTTCAACACAATTAATGCGTCAAGCATTATGTTTTCCAGAAGATGAGTCTCCATTGCAGTTCTCCGAAGATTCGTTGGTTCAGTATTTCGAGGAGCTTTCAAATGAAGAGTTTAATCGCTGCATGTCGTTTTTGATACCAAGTCCAGAGAAAACTCAATTTGAAGCAGGAAAGTTCAGTTTGGAGGTGTTCAATGTTCAGTACAGACCTGTTCTTAGCTTCATTACAGTGAAATGCACTTGTATCTGCTAAATCTGCTTATGGAAGGCCTAGATCTGTGATGAGGCGAACATCTAGGCGAACATCTGACTGAAGTGAAAAGGGTAAATCTGAATTGAACATCTGATCTGATGAAGTATGCAGCTCTGTAATCATTGAAGATCTATACGCTACTTCGCCGCGGAGGAAGCGCGTATACACACGGCTTCTCTGAAGTAAAAGCGCGTATGCGCAATAAAATATACACTGAGGTATACGCTGGTTTGTGTGGACGGAAGCGCGTATATACGCGACATCAATGAAGTAAAAGCGCGTATGCAAACTAGGGTTTGCTGAAGCAAAGGGTATGAAATATCTGATCTGTTCTGCTGTGTTTCTGCTATCTGATCTGTGTTGATAAGTATCTGTTGGTGATGTATGTTTGTGCTTAAAAGAATGGAAAGGGTCCAGTTTGGAAATATGATGAAACGTGGCCTACAAGTATTGTTCAATTGAAGTTGTTGGATCCAGTGTGAAAATTGATGAAACGTGGTCCAAGGTGGTGCTGAGGGTTGTAGCCTTCAGTCAGGGGGTCGTAGCTCCCTTCCAGGTGAGGCTGGTAAACGAGATCGGGGGGTCGTAGCTCTCTTCCAGGAGAGGCTGGTAAACGAGTCAGGGGGTTGGAGCTCCCTTCCAGGAGAGGCTGGTAAACGAGCGCAGGTGGGTGCCTGCGTGCTGGTCAAGTCTGCGCCAGCACATATGTTGTAAGATGTTTTCTCTATAATAAAATATCGAAGGCTGAGCAACTGCAGCGGTGGTTTTCTCCCGATTTGGGTTTCCACCTAAAAATCCTGGTGTTCATGTGTGATGCTTTGTGTGATGGTTTATTCTGTTCTTACTGCACATGTTTACTGTTTATTGAATATCTGATGAATAAATGATGGAATGGTTTAAGTGAAGAATTAATGACATAATTAGTTCTCTGTGTATACGCGAGTTTAATAAAAGGTATCCGCGTATATACGCGAGTCTGATTCAGGAAAGTAGCGTATGGGTTTTGAAGTAAAGAAAAGTAAAAAGTTTTGAATATGCTGTAAATACTGATTCACCCCCCCATCTCGGTATTTTTCCCAACAATTGGTATCAGAGGAGGTTCTTCTGCAGAAGCTTGATCGCTTGAAGAAGATCCGTCGCAATGGGAAGTCAAGAAGGAGTGATGTCTATAAAGCCACCTCTATTCAATGGAAGCAATCTGATATTCTGGAAGGTACAAACAAAAGCGTATCTGCAAAGTCTTGGTGCAGATGTATGGGCAATCGTGGAAGAAGGCTATCAATACCCGGCAAGTATTCCTACTGATGCAGCTGAAAGGAAGAAGTATGAAACCAATGCCAAAGAAGTAAATGTCTTGTTAGGAAGCATGTCTGAATCAGAATTTGCTAAAGTGATGCAGCTACATTCAGCAAAAGAAATATGGGACAAAATCATTCTGAGCTATGAAGGAGATACAAAGGTAAAAAATGCAAAACTCCAAACTCTTAGAATTGAACATGAAAATTTGAAGATGCATAGTGATGAAAGTGTTGCCAGTTTCTTTCTTCGTCTAGATGATGTTGTAAATCAAATGAGAAATTTGGGTGAAACCATAACTGATACTACTCTGGTGGAAAAATTCTTAAGATCCTTGACTTCAAAATTTGACTCTAAAGTCTCAGCTATTGAAGAAAGGCAAGATCTGCAAACTCTTACTATTGTTCAATTACATGGTATTCTGACTGCTTTTGAAATGAGATAAGGAGGTCCTTCTCAAATCAGAGAAGCTGCTTTTAAGGTATCTGCAAAAGGAAAAGAAAAGGAAGTCGTCAAAGAATCCAGCTACATTTCCGATGAAGAAGAAGCGAATTTCGTGAGAAAACTCCAACTAGGAACTGGAAGATTCAAAGGTAAGCTTCCTTTCAAATGTTTTGAGTGTGGAAAAGTTGGTCATTATGCTGCAAAATGTCCTTATAAAGGAAAAGAAGTAGTAAGAAGGAATAAGAACCAATCTAGCTCTAATAAAAGTTACTATACTAATGAAGATAGTAATGGGTCATCTGATAGTGAGGAAGAATGTGAAGAAGATCTTAGACTTCTCATGGAATTTGAACAAAAAGAAGAAAAGGATACGTTTATGGATGCTCTAGAGGAAAATGATTTTCTTGAAGAAAAAAATCAACTCAAACTACGCTTAGAAGATTATAAAATTCTCTTAGAAGAACAAAAGATAATCAGAGAGACCATTGAAAAGCAGCTCGAAGAAGCAAAGAAACATATTGAAAAATTAGAATGTGAAGTGGTAAGTCAAAGAAAAGAAGTTGAGAAAGCAAAAACCTTGAATCTTAGATTTGCTAAAGGATCTGAAACCTTAAATGAGATTATCAAGGTACAACGTTCTCCTCTTATAAAGACAGGTCTTGGATATACCGGAGAATCTTCTCAAACTTCAGAACCAAACTATCTAAAAGCAGCTACAGGTGGTTTACTACATTCAGCAACTCAACAAGGGAATAAAGGATCTCTACAGGAAAAGCAGGACCATCTCAATTCAAGGAACACTAACAGGGATAACTTTCAAAGACGCTACACTCAACAGGTAAATTCAAATAGAAGATTCCATGATCGCAAAAATTTCTACTTCAATGGGCAATGTTTCACATGTCACAATTTTGGTCATAAAGTTGTTCAATGTGTTGCATATAAAACCATCATGACAAGAGAAGCAAGAAAGAAAATGTTGGATACTAAACCAAAGAAGAATACCTATAACAACTTTTCTCCTCTTCAAAGTGAAGTTGAATGTACTTATTGCAATAACTTTGGCCATGAAGAATCTAAATGCAGGAACAAGATCCAGCCAAAAGAACATGTTCCCTCAAGCTCTAAAGTGTGGAAAAAGAAAGAACCGCCGGTTGAAAATTGTGGGATAGCATTATTTGCAGAAGGTGAAGAAAATCAATGGTATATTGATAGTGGGTGTTCAAGACACATGACAGGTGACAAAAGCAAACTTCTTTCATATAATGCTTTAGAAAAGGAAAAGAAAGTTACTTTTGGAAATGATACTCCTGCTATAATTAAAGGAAAAGGGTCAGTGTTTCTAAAAGAAAAGGTGAAGGCTAAAGATGTCATGTATGTGGATGGATTGAGGCATAACCTGTTAAGTGTAAGTCAAATGTGTGATCAAGGAACAGAAGTTGTTTTTAGTTCAAAAGAATGTGTGGTTCGTGATCTTGATATAGGTAAAATTATTATAAAAGGAAAAAGAAATCCAGGCAACTTGTATATACTAAAGGGCTACAAAGATCAATGTTACCTGAGCAAATCTTTAGAAAATTGGCTATGGCATAGAAGGCTGGGGCATCTGAGCTTCTCTCAAATCAACAAAGCAAGCAGACTTCAAGCTGTTCGTGATCTTCCCAATATTAATCCACCAGAAAGCATCATATGCAAATCTTGTCAATTCGGTAAGCAGACTAGAGTACGGTTTAATGCCAAAGAAGGATCATCAAGTAAGCCTCTTGAACTCATTCATACTGACATATGTGGACCTGTGAGAAAGAAGACACCACGTGGGGAAGAATACTATATCTTATTCATTGATGATTACTCTAGAATGTGTTGGATCGGGTTCATTAAACACAAAGACGAAGCATTTGAAAAATTTCTGAGCTTCAAAGCACTGGCTGAAAATGAATTGGATCTAAAAATCAAGTGTCTCAGATCTGATCGAGGAGGAGAATATATGTCAAATGAATTCCTTGAATTTTGTGAACAACATGGCATAAAAAGACAATTCTCTGTAGCTGGCACTCCTCAACAAAATGGCGTAGCAGAAAGAATGAATAGAACAATTCAACAAATGGCTAGAGCTATGATTGATGATTCTGGAATACCTCACACTTTCTGGGGAGAAGCAACACATACAGCAGCAAACATTCTCAACAAAGCTCATGTTTGGGTAAACAGTGATAAAACTCAATATGAACTCTGGTATGGTAAATCTCCCTCCGTAAAGCATTTTAGAGTCTTTGGAAGCAAATGCTTTATCAAAAATAATGATGAAAAGCTTGGCAAGTTCGAACCTAGATCAGATAAAGGAATTTTCCTTGGTTACTCATCTTCAAGCAAAGCATACAAATGTTATAATGAAAGGCTTCAAAAGATTGTTGAATGTATTGATGTTGTTATTGATGAGTCTCCTACAGCTCCTAAAGAAGAAAAACAAATAACAAAAGAAGATGATGATGACTTATGGCCTTCTACATTTGATATGGACAGTGAATCCAATGATGAACCTGAAACTGATCTATCTGAAAAAGCTCCATCTAGATATGTTCAAAAGAATCATCCTGAATCTCAAATCTTGGGAGACAAGGAATCGGGTGTACGAACAAGGAGAACTCTTGTGGGATCTTCTAGTCATATGGCACTTCTATCCACAATTGAACCACTCAATGTCAATCAAGCTAGCAGAGATGAATGTTGGAGGAAAGCCATGGATGAAGAACTTGTTCAAATTGAAAAAAATGACACTTGGGATTTGGTACCAAGACCTCATGATAAAAATGTCATTGGAACTAAATGGATTTTCAAGAACAAGTTAAATGAGAATGGGGATGTTGTAAGAAACAAAGCTAGACTGTTTTGCAAAGGGTATACTCAACAAGAAGGTATAGACTTTGAAGAAACTTTTGCTCCTGTAGCTAGACTTGAAGCCATAAGAATGTTTCTTGCCTTTTCAAGTTATCAACAAATCAAAGTCTATCAAATGGATGTTAAATCTGCTTTTCTTAACGGTGATCTAGAAGAAGAAGTATATATAGAACAACCGGAAGGATTCATTTTGGGAAATGATGCAAATCTTGTGTGTAGACTTAAAAAGGCTCTATATGGTCTCAAACAAGCTCCAAGGGCTTGGTATTATCGTCTTGACAAATATCTTCATCAACAAGGATTTTCAAAAGGGTCTGCTGATAGCAACTTATACACAAAAGTTGAAAATGATAAACTATTGATTGTGGTTGTATATGTTGATGATATCATTTTTGGGAGTAACGAAGAATATTTGAGTCAAAAATTTGCTTCTGTCATGCAGCAAGAATTTGAAATGTCTTTACTTGGGGAACTAACATTCTTTCTTGGCTTGCAAGTGCATCAAACTGCAGATGGTATATTCCTATCACAAGCAAAATATCTTAAGCAAATTCTGAAGAAGTATGGCATGGAAGAATGCAAACTTGTAAGTACACCGATGATAACCGGATGCAATCTCAGTTCTCAGGATGATTCTCCCACAGTGAATCAACCAGAATACAGATCGATGATAGGGAGTTTACTTTATCTCACTGGGACTAGACCAGACATTATGCATGCTGTTGGGATTGTTGGACAATTCCAAGCTAATCCAAAAGAGTCTCATCTTCAGGCTGTTAAAAGAATATTCAAATATCTTCAAGGAACTCAAGACTTTGGTCTATGGTATCCAAAGAATGCTGATCTTACTCTTCATGCTTACACTGATGCAGATTGGGCTGGAAGTGTTGATGATCGGAAAAGCACTAGTGGTGGTGCATTCTACATGGGGCCCTGGTTCGTATCTTGGCTCAGCAAGAAGCAAAATTCTATTGCCTTATCTACAGCAGAAGCAGAATATGTGGCTGCCACATCTTGTTGCACTCAACTCCTTTGGATGATGCAAACCTTACAAGATTTTCAAATCAAATGTACTCCTCCTGTCCCCATTAAGTGTGAAAATACAAGTGCCATCAGTATTTCAAAGAATCCTGTTATGCATTCAAAGACCAAGCACATTCCCATCAAGTATCACTTCTTACGTGAACAAGTGCTTGAGCAAATAGTGAAGTTGGAGTATGTTCCCTCCAAAGAACAAGTTGCTGATATCTTTACCAAACCTCTGCCCAGGGAAGCGTTCGAGTATCTAAGATGTATGTCGAGTGTTTCTGCCAACAAAGCACAACTGCAGAGCAACTTAGAATATGACAAGGATACCTTGCTTCGAAACATACTGCCACGTATATATGTTCCCGTTACAGAAAACCGCATATGTCTGATTGCTGACAATTTTCTGCTTGGAGTCAGCTCTCTTCAGCACAACAGCAGTGTTCTTTGGTATCTCTGATACTGTTTGGTATATCTGGTGGTGTTCCAGCTCTCATAATTATTTTCTCATGTTTTGATAAAGATGCCTTAATGATTTGTTGGTGAA
>JAXQQM020089865.1:0-22619 GCA_034641835.2 Pinus albicaulis
GAAATATTTAGCAAAATCATAGTGAGTTACACAGCCATTAATTGTTCTTGTTGTAGCATATTAACTTAAATTTCCTGCTATAACTATGCATCGATCCCATGATCATTTTAATTCAATTAGTAGATCACCTAATTGATAATATCAACGTCATATCATGAAAGAAATTAACATCATCAAAACGACACAATTAACAATCACATAAATAGACACCGATATACCCTGGAAACCCCGTAGGGTGAAAACCAGCAAACGTTTAATTTTATTATTAAACGCTCATGAGGGTTGTCACCCCTCACTCAATGGTTATAAGGGAGTCCATGCCTTGACCATTGTAATAAAATTTACATATAAAAATAATCTTAAACGAAACATAACTAGCTATAAGTTATTACAATCATCATGATACCATTTACCCACGAATCATCAATCTCTTTCTTTGTATTTAGACTGTTTCCTTCAGGGGATCATTGTACAATTGGAACTACTAAACTTGCATGGAATAACAAGTCTTTATCTTCCACAATGTTAAACTTGAAATTTCCTTTTTCTCAAGTCATCCTTCTTTCCTGCCATTTCTGTCGTCAACACACTTGATATCATGATTAGATAAAATATTAATAAACCAATAATCAATCTCTATTTGTGACACTTCAACAAATATTTGTATGCATTTATAAAACATAACCATATTGACATTAGTTTCCTTATTTAACATCATTTCACATGCATTAGTAACAAATAAATCAATATCAAGAATCCTCTTTCCACCAAACACTAATAAAATCTTTCATGCACTTTCCTATTATTTCCAAAAGAAAGCTAACATACTATATAATAATACTGTGCATGCAAATGCATAACAATATTTTCAAGATAACTATCCCAACCAGAAATTTCTCTTTTTGCCTACTCGTATGTTTTCTTTTCAATATGGATTAATGCAATAGATGTTATACTTACGCATGTGAATACATGCTCTTTTCCAAAAACATATTTTCCACCCAAGATCTATTCATAATGGTTACTATGTATAACAATGCCAACTCTATTTCAAACAAATTTAACATACAAGTTATAGTTTTGTGCATGCAATAACATATCTTGTTCTTCCTGCATGTAAAACATATATTTCTTTCTAAAAGAAACCAAATAAATATTTCATGGAAAAATAAACACATTTCTTTTCCAAGGGTCAAACGCATACCACTTATCATTTCATGCATGCAAAGTGACATTTCCCTCTCATCCAAAAGATATAACCAATAAATATGCATAATATTCTCCTAAGATAAAGCTAATACCATAGCTAATCCCTTTAGGTTGGACAAATACATATTATTTTTCCCAAAAGAAGGCTAACACAATAAATATTATGTGATTGCATCTTCCTTTTCTCTAGAAATCTAATACTCAAAAATATATTTTTCCCATGCATGCAAGTATATATGTTTCTCTAAATAATCTTACATAATACAACATGTGATTACTCTTTTTCCTCTCTAAGAATCTAATCCAATAATGCATACAGGGATATATTTTTATCTTCTATTCATTTTGAAGAGTTTTAACACAATAATTATTTCCTTGCATACAATTATGCAATGTTCCAAATGGGAAAATATAGGCTCAGTAGGGAATATCTTAAGATAATCCACTATGGAATCACAGCAATATGGAATTACACCAATAGATCTAAACCAGAGATAGACTGGCAGGGCATTTACTAGATGCATCACCTTCACAAGGAAGGGTGAAATCCAGAGGCTTCCTGGCCCGTTCCAGACTCTGTCTATAGAAGAATGGTGAAACACAGCAAGTGTGGGAATGACACACTCATCTTAGAGTTTTCTGCTCTTAGGAACCTTAGATCTATAGATCTAAACAATGGATCCAAAAGAGAAGTAAAAACCAACCAAGGAAGAAGCGCTAAATTCCACTCTCGGGAAAATCTGCAATAGGCTCAAGGAGGACATTGTATAAGCAAGCCAGTGTGAAAATAATGTAGAACAGGGCTGGGTTCCCTTATTTTAGGCTGTGTCAGACCTCAAGAAAAGTTTCGGCAAAAATAAATGAGTTTAGAGGTTTTAACAGATCTCCCACAATCAACACTAGCTGAAAATCAGCTAAAGGAGAGAGTTGGTAAATAGAGAATCTGTCCTTTAGAAATTGCGCAGTTTCTGCTGGAAGACACTAGAAATCAGCCATTAGACTCATGTTATAGTATGGAATCAAGAAATCAGATCTATAATCAAGTTCCTTTGTAGAAGTATTGGATTTACTTGAAGCAAGAGCAAGAATCCTTCAAAAATAATAGCAGAAACAATTGGAAAAGCTGTAGAAAGACTTGACAAAATTTTATATGAGGAGCTTTAGCTGATGTAGGTTAATATTCAGATCTACAACTGATATATGGCTGAAACATCAGATCCATACCAGATCTGGAACTACTCAGCCTTCTAAACAAGATCCCCCTGGGGTTTTATCAAAATAATGCATAAATAAGTGTAGATCTAGCTTTTAATACACAGAAATTTTTATTGCAAATAAATTCAATCATTATATAATCATGGTCCATATTAAAACAAAGATATTTTCAAAGGATATGGTTACTCATCTCTTTATGCATGCTTTAAATACTCTCTTCCTCTTCCTCGGCTCCATTCTCCATGTATTCTCCCATTTCCCTCTTCTATTTCTCTCATGGGATTATAATAAAAAATAGAATTAATTAAAATGGAATAGATTTTATAAATCATAAAAGTATTCCACTTTTTCTAAATCATAAAAGAATTCCATCTTTTCTAAATCATAAAAGCATTCCAGCTTTTCTAAATCACAAAAGCAATCCATAAAGCCTCCATAAATCTGATTTTTCCTAAATCAGAAAAGCATTCCATAAATCCCTCATGCTTTTATTTTTAAAGGTAGTTTTTCTTTTTCCTTATGAGAAAAATATCACTTATCCATACTTTTTCCAAATCTATTACTCATTATCTCTAAAACTCATAAAATATACCAACTTGGAAATATAATTTATTTCCATGGAAAAATATAAATTATTATAAATAAAATAATTAAGAAATAATTCTTCCAATATTCTTATAATCAACAATTACAAGAATATTCTTCATTTAATATCAATATAATAATTAATAATATTTAATTATTTAATAACGCTCATTTTATGAGAGTTTTTATGGTGGCTTATGCGAGGGATATTACAAACTCCCCCCCTTAAAGAGAACATCGTCCTCGATGTTCTTCTCTTGTTGGAACATTAACCTTTAATTTTCATTTCCAATTATTTAGGAAATGTAAAATAATACCTATATCCTAATACTTTCATAAAAACTCAGGGAGCACTTAGCCCTTTAATCATCAAAATGATAAGAAAACTCTATCAAGTGCACATTGCATTTTATTTAGGAGTTACACTAGTCTTTCTCTCCCACTAGTGTTTTTGTAAATTATTGTCTTTCTCTCCCACAATAATTTCAATCCAATTCAAACTCATGGTATTTATCTCCAACCATTATGTTAATATTTCCTCTTTATTATTTTCTCCTAGGGATTTTTAGGAGACTTTTAGGGAAGGTCCATGTTGAAATTAACCACCAATAGCTTTCCATAAGCTGGCAAGAAGTCTTCTAAAACTGTCACGTCTCCCATCCCCAACTTCTTATCCGCATAACATTAACTCAGATATACTCTACTTTTATGCACCTAATTTTTTTCAATAATCAATTTCACATTCATACTTTTATCAAGTCTTTAATTTCTCTTTGGTAATTACAGAAACTCTTGGTATTATAAATATTCCCATGAGAAATTTTGGCTTAACCTCAATTCCTATCAGTCAACCCAGTCGAATGATATTTATATGTGTATATAAACATATACTCATTTGTATTTCGCAGATCTGTTTTTCAGAGTTTTGTCCAACTCTAACAGATCAATATGTCCCTTTCTCGAACTTTTTCAGTTAGCAAGCTTTATAGACTTTCTAACCTCTATAATTATAAAATTTCAGCATCTATGTATAGATATCTACATATACATCTATCTATATTCGGTTAACCTTCTTTGCTTCAACTACTTTTACAGCAGTTTATATTGAAAGTGGATAGACGCTCTTTTCCCAGTATTTTAAATATGTTTACAATCTTCCTTTACCCATACTTTTACCACATATAAAAATAGGGCTATTCTCTTATGTTATTGTTAAGATTATTCAGCATACTTGTAATTCTGGTGCATATTACAACTCTTCCCTTGGACTGTACTTGCTGTTCCTGTTTACCGTTTTGTTAAAAATTTCGGTTTATACACACAACAACTCCATTTTCATTTTAAAAGACAGCAAGCTACACCTGTACATTTGTTATTAGATTTGACATTCAGGAAATCTATCATCTCTAAATTTATTACTACAGGGTACTTATCCCCGGAATCCAACCATTTGTCCCTGCTATTAACCTACTGGATTTTCAGCTAATAGCTCTAATTTGCAATTGCATGAGGTACTGAACAAACAGTCAATCTAAAATTTGCATAAGAAATCATAACATAATGATTCATATAAACTTTTCATAAGAAATCATAACATAACAATTCATATAACCTTATATAAAAATTCATAGATAAATCTCCAAATTTATGTATGCATACCGATACTATGACCAGTCCTCCCAACCTTAGAGTTCATCTATCTCCAGAACTCACCCCCGAGCTGAGATCCTCCAAGAACAGACTAACCTCAATCTATTCTGGAGCAGCTTATTTAAGCTATGCTCTCCCCAAAGCCTGTTTCCAATTCTGCGTCCAGAATTTCAGGATGCTTTTATTCCTGTTTGCCTAGGCTTCCCTTATTTAAGGACTTTAAAGCTGCTTTCTGCTTTTCCAGCTTTTCCAGCTTTTTACCTCTTCCCAACTACTTTCCTCATCATTGGGGAATTTAGATTTTTCCTCAAAAATCTAAATTAGAAATAACTTCTTTCAAGGATTTTTGAAAGATTTTGGGAAAAGTCTTTACCTTTTCCATAACCTCATGGATTAGGCATGTGATCTCAATTTCTCATTTGGTCATAGTGCATACACAATATTTTATTTATTTTTCATAAATAAATAATTAACCACATCCACACAATAATTATCCATTGGGGTCCACTCCCCTTTGGATTTATGTTCAAATGTCTAATTTGAAAAGCATAGAACTTGGGAGTGTTACAAAAACTCTAGAGTTATTTCCTGAATACCCCAACTAAAGTATTCATTAACTCAACAATAAAATAAAATATTACCTCATTACATCAATCCCATCATAGCTTCCATAGCCATTGAATCCAATAAAAATTCAATGTCTAAAAATAGTCAATGTCTACAAATCCACTGTAATTTACATAATTTTCCATTTCATATTATCATTAAGGCAAAGGAACATTTATGTACACCATGCATCTATACTTGACCCACAACATGGGGTCCAAAATTTGTCAAAGCACATTGACAACAATTCATCGCATGTAATATAGGTGGTATACATTCAAAATTTCCACATAATAATAATAATCATGTAGCTTAGAAAAAATACATTAACATATGTTGCATACCATAGCATGATACTTTATTTAAGGTCTCACCTTAGCAGCCATCAATATTGTAGAGAACTAACAGTCCCATTGAACACAAGGACACAAAATGTGATTCTTTTTTTTTCTTTTTTCTTTTTTTGCTTACCATTAGCTTGCAACCATATAAGCGACAACCATTGAGGAATTTTGTGAAAATAATTTGCAATCATGAAATCTACAATCACTCTAGACTTTTTTTTCAAATAGTATGCAAGCATGCAATCTACAACCAATTCGACATTCCATCAAACAATTTTCAAGCATGCAATCTACATCCATTGAGGAATTTTAACAACAATTTGCAAGCATGCAATCTATGGTGGATAAGGCATTCTTCCAAATAGTTGGCAAGCATACAATCTACTACCATTGAGGGACTAGTTAGAAGAGATGAAATAAATTTCCATAAATATGTTTATACTCTCATAGAGATAGTAAAACTAGAATTTCTAGAACATCATGAATCATATTAATATCATCAATGGTAAAATTTCTGCTAATAACAGAACCAACAATCCCTACAACAGTGTCTAATCAGGAAATTTGACCAAATTATGGATCCATTTCTAAACATAACTTTTTCTTGGAATCACCATGGGGGTTACATGATCTCAAGGTATGAAAACCCCTTGATATTAAAGATTAATCACATCCAGAACTTCCACGGATGAAATTATTTAAAATACAAAACCGTGGATCTCAATTACCACTTTTTGTCGAACACATTGAATGCAAACTTTCCTCTACAACTCTAAATGAAGAAAGAGAACCCACAATTATGCTACTATGATTTTTCATTGAATTTAAGTTCACTATGTGAGTTCTATTTCACTCGTTGCTTATTTTTAACAACTAAAGAGTTTCGTTAAAGTATATATATATTTTGTTTTCAACATTCCATTGTCCTCTTCAGGGTCAAACCCAACTTCTATATTATTTAGTTATCACACCAACCATACATGTATTCATTATTTATAGGTAGCGCATGATAACTTTAGCCATGTTTTTCCATTTTTTTTTCTTATGCACCATAATAATTTTTCTCACATTATGCATGCAAAGGTTGGTAATTAATCTACAATATAAATAGTGAGTGCTCAAGATGGTTCATAGGTACAATAGAAGTTTTATTGTCTTTTATCCACATCCATATTAAAATTTCATGAGCACAACTTTTAAAGAAACATTATAAATGTCTACTCTTTCATGCAGTCATTAATCATGCAACATGCATCTCATGTTAATTGTAGTATACTACAAGTTTAATTAAAATCATACCTGAGATGATGCCCACGAGCATCATACCTCTACTTCCTTTTTGCATAACGATTCCCAAAAGGCGCCAGTGTTGCAACCTTTTGCTCTGATACCATTTGTAACATACCCCGATAACCTCGCAGGAAAAATGCATGGAGTTAGGAATTTTTTTCAACATTTACGAATGTGTAACCTTATAAATTTCTTTATATATTTCTGCATTAACCATTTAAATACCCATTATCATCACTTAGAGAAATATTTAGCAAAAATCATAGTGAGTTACACAACCATTAATTGTTCTTGTTGTAGCATATTAACTTAAATTTCCTGCTATAACTATGCATCGATCCCATGATAATTTTAATTCAATTAGTAGATCACCTAGTTGATAATATCAATGTCATATCATGAAAGAAATTAACATCATCAAAACGACACAATTAACAATCACATAAATAGACACCGATATACCCTGGAAACCCCGTAGGGTGAAAACCAGCAAACGTTTAATTTTATTATTAAACGCTCGTGAGGGTTGTCACCCCTCACTCAATGGTTATAAGGGATTTCATCCCCTGACCATTGTAATAAAATTTACATATAAAAATAATCTTAAACGAAACATAACTAGCTATAAGTTATTACAATCATCATGATACCATTTACCCACGAATCATCAATCTCTGTCTTTGTATTCAGACTATTTCCTTTAGGGGATCATTGTGCAATTGGAACTACTAAACCTGCATGGACTAACAACTCTTTATCTTCCACAATGTTAAACTTGAAATTTCCTTTTCTCAAGTCATCCTTCTTTCCTGCCATTTCTGTCGTCAACACACTTGATATCATGATTAGATAAAATGTTAATAAACCAATAATCAATCTATATTTGTGACACTTCAACAAATATTTGTATGCATTTATAAAACATAACCACATTGACATTAGTTTCCTTATTTAACATCATTTCACATGCATTAGTAACAAATAAATCAATATCAAGCATCCTCTTTCCACCAAACACTAATAAAATCTTGCATGCACTTTCCTATTATTTCCAAAAGAAAGCTAACATACTATATAATAATACTGTGCATGCAAATACATAACAATATTTTCAAGATAACTATCCCAACAAGCAATTTCTCTTTTTGCCTACTCGTATGTTTTCTTTTCAATATGGATTAATGCAATAGATGTTATACTTACGCATGTGAATACATGCTCTTTTCCAAAAACATATTTTCCACCCAAGATCTATTCATAATGGTTACTATGTATAACAATGCCAACTCTATTTCAAACAAATTTAACATACAAGTTATAGTTGTGTGCATGCAATAACATATCTTGTTCTTCCTGCATGTAAAACATATATTTCTTTCCAAAAGAAACCAAATAAATATTTCATGGAAAAATAAACACATTTCTTTTCCAAGGGTCAAACACATACCACTTATCATTTCATGCATGCAAAGTGATATTTCCCTCTCATCCAAAAGATATAACCAATAACTATGCATAATATTCTCCCAAGATAAAGCTAATACCATAGCTAATCCCTTTAGGTTGGACAAATACATATTATTTTTCTCAAAAGAAGGCTAACACAATAGATATTATGTGATTGCATCTTCCTTTTCTCTAGAAATCTAATACTCAAAAATATATTTTTCCCATGCATGCAAGCATATATGTTTCTCTAAATAATATTACATAATACAACATGTGATTACTCTTTTTCCTCTCTAAGAATCTAATCCAATAATGCATACAAGGATATATTTTTATCTTCTATTCATTCTGAAGAGTTTTAACACAATAATTATTTCCTTGCATACAATTATGCAATGTTCCAAATGGGAAAATATAGGCTCAGTAGGGAATATCTTAAGATATTACACAATGGAATCACAGAAATATGGAATTACACCAATAGATCTAAACCAGAGATAGACTGGCAGGGCATTTACTAGATGCATCACCTTCACAAGGAAGGGTGAAATCCAGAGGCTTCCTGGCCCATTCCAGACTCTATCTATAGAAGAATGGTGGAACACAGCAAATGTGGGAATGACACACTCATATTAGAGTTTTCTTCTCTTAGGAACCTTAGATCTATAGATCTAAACAATGGATCCAAAAGAGAAGTAAAAACCAACCAAGGAAGAAGCGCTAAATTCCACTCTCAGGAAAATCTGCAATAGGCTCAAGGAGGACATTGTATAAGCAAGCCAATGTGAAAATAATGTAGAACAGGGCTGGGTTCCCTTATTTTAGGCTGTGTCAGACCTCAAGAAAATTTTCAGCAAAAATAAATGAGTTTAGAGGTTTCAACAGATCTCCCACAATCAACACTAGCTGAAAATCAGCTAAAGGAGAGAGTTGGTAAATAGAGAAACCGTCCTTTAGAAATTGCGCAGTTTCTGCTGGAAGACACTGGAAATTAGCCATTAGACTCATGTTATAGTATGGCATCAAGAAATCAGATCTATAATCAAGTTCCTTTGTAGAAGTATTGGATTTACTTGAAGCAAGAGCAAGAATCCTTCAAAAATAATAGCAGAAACAATTGGAAAAGCTGCAGAAAGACTTGACAACATTTTATATGAGGAGCTTCAGCTGATGTAGGTTAATATTTAGATCTACAACTGATTTATGGCTGAAACATCAGATCCATACCAGATCTGGAACTACTCAGCCTTCTACACAAGATCCCCCTGGGGTTTTATCAAAATAATGCATAAATAAGTGTAGATCTAGCTTTTAATACACTGAAATTTTTATTGCAAATAAATTTAATCATTATATAATCATGGTCCATATGAAAACAAAGATATTTTCAAAGGATATGGTTACTCATCTCTTGATGCATGCTTGAAATACTCTCTTCCTCTTCCTTGGCTCCATTCTCCATGTATTCTCCCATTTCCCTCTTCTATTTCTCTCATGGGATTATAATAAAAAATAGAATTAATTAAAATGGAATAGATTTTATAAATCATAAAAGTATTCCACTTTTTCTAAATCATAAAAGAATTCCATCTTTTCAAAATCATAAAAGCATTCCAGCTTTTCTAAATCACAAAAGCAATCCATAAAGCCTCCATAAATCTGATTTTTCCTAAATCAGAAAAGCATTCCATAAATCCCTCATGCTTTTATTTTTAAAGGTAGATTTTCTTTTTGCTTATGAGAAAAATATCACTTATCCATACTTTTTCCAAATCTATTACTCATTATTTATAAAACTCATAAAATATACCAACTTGGAAATATAATTTATTTCCATGGAAGAATATAAATTATTATAAATAAAATAATTAAGAAAGAATTCTTCCAATATTCTTATAATCAACAATTACAAGAATATTCTTCATTTAATATCAATATAATAATTAATAATATTTAATTATTTAATAACCCTCATTTTATGAGAGTTTTTATGGTGGCTTATGCGAGGGATATTACAGTTCCAAAAAGTGTTTAAGACTATCTTGTTCAATTTTTACCTTGAAGTGTCTTCCCATTAGGTAAGTTCACCATTTATTTAGTGCATGCAGTATTGCTAACATTTCCTTCCCGTAAATAGGTTTCTGTAAATACGTTCCTTTGATTGGACAAATTTCAAAAGAAATGGGTCTTCCTTCTTGCATTAAAACAACACCAATTCGATTTCCTGAGGCATCAAATTCCACAATAAATGTTTTTGTGAAGTATGGCGTAGCTAAGACAGGTGCTAGGCACATTGCCTCTTTAAGATGTTTAAAGGCCTTAGTTGCTTTAGGAGTCCATGGAAATACATCTTTCTTCAATAATATTGTTAAGGGTGCTGCTATTCTCCCATAATTCTTAACAAACTTGCGATAATACCCTGTTAACCCAAGAAATCCTCGCAACTGCTTTATGGTTGTGGGGAATTTCCAATCCTTAATGCCTTTAATTTTTTTAGGGTCTGCCTTAACACCCTCGTGAGATACAATATGACCTAGATATTCCACCTCTTGTACTGCAAAGAAACATTTGGATGTTTTTGCATATAATTGTTTCTCCTGCAATAGTTTGAGCACCTTGTCAACATGTTGAACATGATCCTTCCTTCTTGTGTACCAATACTACAGGAGAAAAGAAATAACTTTGACTAGGTTGAATTATACACGCCTCTAACATTTTTGCAATCATACATTCAATTTTGCTCTTTTGGACATAAGGATATCTATAAGGCCTGATGTTTGGAGGAACACTTCCTGGAATAAAATGAATAACATGATAATGATCACGAATAGGTGGGAGCCCTTTGGGAGTTTCAAACACCTTGGAATGATTATCCAAGAGTTTTTGGAGATCTGCAAAAGTAGATGATTTTGATGTTGGAACTTCTAGTGAGCATAATTTTGCAATTACGCCTCGTTGCTATTTCTTTAGAAGCTTTTTCATGACATTAGAGCCTATTACCTTTCCCGGCTTCCCTGCAATACCGCATAATTTGACTTCCTTTCCTTCTGAAAAAAATTTCAAGAAAATTTCTTGAAAATTAAAAGCTACTGTCCCCAAAGATTATAACCATTGTACTCCTAACACAACATCAACACCTCCCATAGGAATGGAAAGCATTGGACTGTTCAATACATATTCCCCCATGGTTAGCTTGATATTATGGCATTTTCCAGAGAAATTTATAGTTCCTCCATTTGCAACCATCACTTCACATTCTGGTGCTGGGTATAGGAAACAATTTAATTCCTTGGCTACCTTACAATGAATAAAATTACGGGTGCTACCTGAATCAATCAATACTATTACCTTTTTCTTATTGATATTTTCTTTCTATCTTGAGAGTTTGAGGAGTGGTAATTCCTGCCAATGCATTACACATTATGGTCGGACTCATTTCTTCCTCTTCTAGGGTTCGTTCCTGGTGTATATCGTCTTCTTGTTCATTTTCTTCTTCCTCTTCACAATCTATGTAAAATAATTTATTCTCAGCACACTTATGACCTTTAGTGTATTTTCTATCACAACTGTACCAACTCCCTTTTTCTCTTTTTTCTTCCAATTTTTGTGGTGTCAACCTTGTGGGTTATGGAAATATAGAAGTAGCAACACTTCCATCTTTATAGAAGTGAGTGGTAGGCTTCCTTGTCACAATAATTTTACATTCATTTTTTCTTGCCAACCTGAATGCCTTTTCCAATGAATCAGGTTCCAAAACGCGAACTTCATGTTGGATGTTATCCTTTAAAGTGCCCATGAAGAGATCAATCCTATGTTCCTCTGAAATATCAATTAATCTTATATTCAATTTTTGGAAGTCCTCAATGTGCTCACCCACTGAACACTTTTTTTTGAGATTTATCAATTGGCTAAAGAAAGTGTTGCTCTTTGTATTCTCATAATGTGCTATCATTTCCTCCATAAAAATTGACCAAGTGACAATATTTTTACGGGAGCAAAGCCATCGATACCATACAAATGTATTTTATTCTAAATGTAAAGTTGTAATGCGTACCTTTTGTGTGTTTTGCACATTATTGAGTTCAAAATATTGCTCCATATGTAGTATCCATGTTACAGGATCCTTTCCATCAAACTTCCTCATATCCATTTTTGGAATATAGTGGTTCTTCCCTCCAACATTAGAGTTTATGAAATCACGATTAACATTTTTTTTGTTCTCATCATGAGTTTCCTCTACTATCTTTTGACCATTAGGAAACATTTCTTGTATCAACTTTTTCAAACCTTCCATGTCTGCTTTTAGATCATTCTTCATGTTTTCCATCTTAGCTTCTATGTCATCCATCATAGATTCCATGCCAGCTTCCATGTCATCCATCTTAGCTTCCATGCCATTCTTCAAACCATCCATCTTATATTCCATGCCTTTCTTCAAACCATCCATCTTAGTTTCCATGCCTTTGTTCAAAACTTCCATGTCATATTTTGTTTCTCTTTACGAGAGCGAAATTTTTTGCACTTGCTCTTGTAATTTTGATATGTCATGTTTCCATTCTTCATCTTCATGAGTCATAGTAGAGCCTTCTAAAGGCTTAATGAGTGTTGAGTTATTTTTAGGGGCCATTTGAGAATCCAATACTGATATCTATTCTCTAATATGCCCTTGGAATCAATTCAACTTGATTCTTCAAACAAGACTTATGAAATTCGGAAAAAAAATACACACCTTTTACTTTCTTTTGAGGAGCTCGATATTGTAATTGACTTATCTATATATTTGCAGATCCTCAATATCTAAAATTTGGCCCTGTAGTAGTCCTCTGAAGCTTCTTTCAAATGCCACAGGTCTGACTTTATTTGGATTCTTCGAGACAAAGCTGTGTCTAATCTCCCACAATGACCTAATTGGGGACTCGTTCAGTAGAGCGAGCTTGTACGACTTGCCATGTGTCATTGTTTTCTCCTTTGCCTCTGAAATTTATAGAAAGGGAACTACAGGCCGTGTACTTCTATTCACTTTTCACAGAATTCCAATCTAATGCTCAGAGAGAGAGTTATGAAGCTTTTCCCACAATCACATCTTTGAGATTAAATTTGGGAGCCTGAGAAAGACCTAACTTCCACAGATCATATCTCAAAAAAAATTGCGACGATCTTCCTCGGGATTTTAGCTTCGTGCTCTAAAAATTTCAGCTTCTGAACCTTCGTAGAAACAAAGTTATAGCGGAAATTTCGTTATGACCGTTTTAAGTGAAATTTAGGTGCCTGCAAAAATACCTAACTTCCACTGATCGTATATTCGAAAATGTTGCAAACTAAGCTCTAAAATTTTGCGATGTTGTTCCTCAGGATTTCGGCTTCGCACTCTAAAAAATTCAGCTTCTGAACCTTCGTAGAAAAAACGATATAGCGAAAATGTCACGATGACCTGTTTGGAGCAGTGAAATCCTAGAATCCAAAGCTCTGATACCGAATGTTGCGAAACCAGGACATAACCACCCCTCATGAGGTTTCATCTTCGGTCACCTTGCTAACTTTTATATAAATATTTTAATTAATATATTGTCAAGTATTTTAATTAATATTATTAAATAATTTAATTAATTAACTTAATATTACTATTAATTAATATGAAAATATTAATTTTAAAATTTTAAAAATAATTTTTATTGTAATTGAACATTTTTATATAAATGTTTTAATTAATATATTGCGAAATGTTTTAATTAATTTTCTTAAAAATTTTAATGTTTTTATAGATGTTATAAATGTTTCACTTAATGTTAACCATTAATTAATTAAAGTTAAAATTAAGTAGTGTTAGTGATTTAATTAATTAATATTAATATTAATTATTGCTTTAATTATTTAATTAATTAATGTTGTATTAATTCATTTCTTTAAACATGTTTAAATTAATGTTATTAAACATTTTGAGATAAGTGTTTTAATTAATATCTTGTCAAAAATTTAATTAATCTTTTAAAGTTAAAAACATTTAAGTACAATTCCAATATCTTATTATTATTATTAACCAATTATAAATATATTCATGTTTAGATATATTTGAATATTGTAGTTAAGTATAATAATTATGTATTAATGATCTAATTAATATGTCAATGTAATATTGGAAATATAATAATTATTTCATTTTATTATTAATTAATATTAATATATATTTTTTTTTGAGATTTTTGAATTCATGTTTAATGTTATTAAAAAAAATTTATATAAAAGTTTCAATTACATATTGTAAAATTTTTTTATTAATGTTATTAATTAATGATTTAATTAATAATGTTTAATGCTCCAATTTATTAATATTTTAATTAATTAATTAATATGTATTAATTAGGGATTGCATTAAAATACAATTTACTCATCTCTAGTGATCAAGTAGATTTTTTTAATGCTTACAAGGTTAATTATATTATTAAAATAAATTCTACATTTATAATAATTTATTATTATTATTATTATTTTATATAATAATAATAATTTAACAATATAATATTATAATAATTTAATCTTACAGTTTATTATTGTATTAAAATAATTTTATAGCAATTTAACCTTAGGGTTTATTTTTTATATAGAAATCATGTAATAATGAAATCTTATTATTATTATTAAGCAAAGCTTTCAATTCACCTAAATTTAACACAAATGTTGAATATAAAAAGAAGTATAATTGCATTAGTTAAGTGATATATGATCACATGATAATCACAATTTATTTTATAGCTAATTTATGAAAATAAAACTATATTATAATTTAAAACTACAATTTATTAGTTATTGATTATATTGTTTAAATAATATGAAACATCATACATCATCTAATCATTATAGATTTGTTTGTGCAAGTAGATACATTACTAAAGGAAGTCTACATTAAGGAATTCTAAATGGGTAGCATGGAGAGTTGAATACCTAAAAAACAACTTTTTTTTTAATTAATATAAAATAATATTTTGTTTTTTATAGTTAAATTTAATAAGATAATTTTTTTTCTTTATAGTAACCTGTTATCCGACATGCATATGCAACCACTGGGGTAATGGAATGGAGAAAAAGTTTTTAAATGCAAACCTGCCAAGTAGTATAAGTTTGAGAATGTGAACAATTATCACTTCCTAAATTAATCCACTTAGCAATGCATGTTTTATAAGTTTTTTTTACTTAATTTCATTTCTAACTAATTAGCATACGTGGTCATACACAATAGGCAAAGTAAATTTTTAATTATGTTTTGTAAAAAAATAATTTAAGTATGATTTAAACATGTTATTTAGATATACAAAGAAGTTAACACTTTTAATTACATTTGATGATGGAGTAATGAGAACTAGAATATACTAGCATTATACAATTGGCACCATCCCATCAAAAAAATTAATTAGAAAAATGATTAAAATAGCACTAAAATTAACAAAAACTTTGTCTCCCCTTACCTACATATTTTGGGACAAAATAACACTAATGACCCCAAAAAGGCTACAGTAATATAACCCTCACAAGCACAAAAAACATGGAGCTTCTGCATTCATCTTCTGTTGCGCACCAAATAAACCACAGGAGAGAGACCTCCAAGGCGAAACTAAAAACGTAAGCTCGCGAGAGTAAACCACCAACACCATATACATTCGCCGCGAGTCTAGTAAACACATGAAACTCACCAAAACGGAAAACACCGAATACTTGAAGAGACGACTATAAATTTTAAAGTATTATAATAATTAATTCCTTAGTGTTATAGCAGGTTTGAAGGAACATATATTTAAATATCGTGAAACTAAAAATTGAGGTATTTAGTATTTATATTATAGACTTTAACAAATTGTTTTTCTCATAGGAATAATTTCTTCGAACAATTATTTTTCAAAATTATATAATATTGAAATGAAAATATATATATCTATATATATATTATAGTTTAAAAAATCCATAAATTAATTTAGAAATTCTAGTAAGATTTTGAAAAATTTCAGCAAAGATTTATCGGAATTTTGTTTACAGTTGTTAAAATTCAGTATTTTGGGTGTTTTAAACGTTATTGATATTGCTCAATCCATTTCCATTATAAAAAATGCAATTCAAACACTTCAATTACTTAATTTTTGAATTTTTTTATTAGATTGAGACAAAAAACTGCTATCCAAATTATTCTATTGCATTAGTAGACAACTCCTATATATTCTTCGTTCAATTCAAAATTCGTATACCATGTAACTTATAACTTTTAAAAAATTTATTTAGTCCCTCCACATTAAAATAAATCTACATTCATTATAGAAGACAAAATCTGCTAGTTTGACTACGACATTGTTTTAATAGGCGCAGTCTAACCATTCAGAAGAGTTAGACTACGCGGTTTTTATATCCTCCTTTGATATTTACAAACGTAATTACGAATGAAACATGCTTGACTCCTTAATCGTTGAACGTTTAGAGATAGACCCTAAAGAATTGACCAACAAAAGATTTAGCAACGTTTCGTAAGTCAATCAGGGTTTTCGATCACAACCAAAGAATTAAAATTGATCAACAGAAGATTTAGCCAGGCTTCGTAGGTCGATGAGGGTGTCCCACCAGAACCAAAGGTTTATTTCAAACTCAAAATATAACAGCGAGGGTGTGCAGAAGACTTGACTAACAGAATTCATTTACGGTGGATCATGTGTTAGTCCACTCATTCCATTCAATATGTTAAATGAATCCCCGAAGACCTTATTATACTCTAGCAAGTTTCCTATGTTCTCATTTCCTATCATCTCCGCGTGACTACATCCTATATATATTTGCCTCTAAACACTATGATTCACTCATATTATCGTTATTCCTCTTATGATATTGATATTCTTGAAATCAATAGTGGTGACTGTGGAGAGAAGAATCATATAATGCTGCAGCAATATGGACATGAGAATCATATCACGAATAATAATATTGATTTCCCTGATTATGGTTCTCACGATGGTTACTGAGGGTTCGGCTAGCAGGTCGGTGAAAGTAGAATTCATATTTCAAGAAGATCAAGTGGAGAACAATATTATTGATATGAAGAATGGGTTGGTTGAATCTCTTCCAAGAGGTCCCGTACCTCCATCGAGGCCATCGCAGTGTAAAAACTACCGGTCTTCTGGTGGAGGTTCGTGTCCAGTTTAATAATCCTTGAATCCAATTGTTGAGAGGAGGAATTCCCAACCGTAGAATTACAATACTACTACTAATCCACTACATAGTAGACAGAGAGGGACAATAAATAATGGATTAATGTATATAACCCAAGAATTAACGGATATGCACGTTGCTAATATTATTAAAAGAAGGCTTGTGTGAGTTGAAACTGATCATCTGATTTCGTCCATTACATGTTTGGATAGAGCTAATATACCTCATGGGCCACACATTATAATTTTATGTTTGTCATTCTCAACATATCTCCGTTAAATACGTTACATTTGTTAAAATATTTTGTATTAATCCTGAGTGTATGTTTTGGGAGTCTTTGACAAAGTATGACTAAAGGATTGCGTGTTCGCAATGAAAATTAATGCAATGAAGGATTATATTTTACAACCACTGTTTAAAAGAAAAGATATCTATGGTTTTCGCCGACGATGGATTTATCTATATGACTGCAATAGTATATATCATTTAAATCTTTATGTCAAAATTTGAAGTTGTTCATATATAAAATAACATACTGTCTCACACGTTTTATTTTCAATTTCTACTTATATTTTTCTGAATTTACATTTTCATGTTTCAAATTAACATTCTTAAAAATCTATTTCAAATTAACATTGAAAATGTGCACAATGTTGAGTTCACAATTTTAAATGACCATATATTGCTAGGACTTTTATTGTAACCTATCTCCATAGGTCATTGTGTAGGTTACATGTCTTTTCGACTCTAACGTTCACGGGCTATGCGTAGGATACAAAGTGCAAGCATTTATAATAAATATGTTTTATATCTCTGCTGTGGAATAAAATAGTTAGTTTGCCTTAGTAGAAAAATTAAATATTATTTAATTAATTATTTCGAACATTTTTTTTATCCAAACAAAATTTCTTTATAATTTAAAACACATGAAAATATTACTCGTGAGCAAGCATTTATCGACATGAAAGCATTAGTATCTACACTTTTTTAACATAAGCCATTCTCACTATCATTGATGAACTTAAAAAGAATATGAAAGTATTGTTATCCGTGGACCTAATTTATTTAATATAAATATATGTAAAAATACGATTAGGAACATTACCCATATCGAAATAATAATGATATCTTTTGTAGAAACATTTCAACTTCGTTCTTTGAATGACATTTCATCTTAGAAAAAAAAATTAAAAATGGTCATTGTGACATTATGCCTTAGGGTCAATACTTTACATTAGTTATTTCTTCGAATTTGATTTTGATAAAGTATAAATTCCAATGATTTTGATAAAGTATAAATTCCAATGATGAAGTGGGAGTTTCTATTCCCAAAACCATTATATATATATTATATGTATAGCATGACGAAAATTGGGACACTAACATTGCCCCATTACAAAGAGAATATAATAATTCTAAATACAAAATTTTTGAGAACTATGATCTAATTCTTATTAAATCTTTTACCTCTTTTCGAAATTATGTAATTAAATTATTAGAAAAAGATATATAAAACTGATATCTATGGCTAGAAGATAAGAAAACAGTTGAGGGAATAAATAAATAAATTATATGGACTTCTAATTTAATAGTTGTTATGTGATAAAACTGACATCCATGGCTAGAAGATAAGAAAACAATAGAAGGAATGAATAAATAAATAATATGGACTTCTAATTTCTAATTACAGTTGTTATGTGATACTAATATGTGTTTAGTGCCTAACTTTGTAAATGACAAACATAGTCCGTGATGTTATAAAAGGAAAGTAGGTAATATTAAATTTACAAAATTATAGTGAGGATTTAATTTTAAATATGTTGAAGTGATTTCCACATTATTAAAATGTTCACTTCCTATTTTTTTCATACAATAAATGAGGGTTTGAATTTTTTATATTCTAATTATAAATCAAATTGAAGTATATTAGAAAAAAAATTTAGGAAACCATCAATTATTTAAAAGTATATGAATTGTAATTACATAGTCAAAATTATTTTTCACCAGTTTAGGTCAAATCCCATTTACTAAAAAAGTTGGTTTCATTAAATGTAATATCCCCAACCGTTTAACCGGTTGGACCAAGTCTTAATAGTAGAAGACTAATAAATAAAATAATAAATAAGCGGCTCTAGCCCATGGTTTTTCTTTTTTTAGATTGTGCTGACCCCAGGTATTTGCTCCTGGTATTTTTCCCTTTGGTTGTTTTGCCCCAGGTAATAGCCCATGGTTTTTTCTAAAAAGCCATCTATAAAAGGAGAAGGAAGAACGAAAGCCAAACATGAAAATTGATCTTCTCTTCTTGATATTTTGAGAGCTCAAGCGAGTTTTCAAGTCGTGGGTTTCAGGTGAGACCCTCAGCACTCTTCGGTGAAACTCGATTTCACCCTAGTGGGCAAAACCGGCTTCGGTGATCATTCTTATCACCCTAGTTGGACGTTTTATTTCATTTCTATTCCTGGAAAGGGTTATGCTATTTCATTTATGTTCTTGGAAAAGGGTTATGCATATGATACCAGCTAGTTCAAGTTTATGATTTGAAGTATCCTCCGCAGGAATTTTCTGCTGCTTATGGGAGTATACATATGCGCATCACCCATTATCTGATTGTCAACGGGCAAGGAGGATTGCCTTATTCCAAGGCTCGGTTGAACGCAGGAAGATGTCACTCTACGCCGATTGAGCGTGGAAGCAAGTGCAGTGCAGCATAGCCGCCACGGCTCGCGATCTTTTTGCGCTATGTCTTTGCGGGTGGGTTGACTGTCCAAGCCACGTCTCGAGCCATACGACCAAATCCACAACGTACGATTTACTTCGCCCAAGCGATCTCGGCCTATGAGATAGTTCTCGAATTACATATGATCCTTTGTGCGTTGATCGACCCTGTTGTAATAGGTCGTCTTATTTGTTGCAGGCCCCCTTATTTTTCTGATGGATTATGAAGAATTGGCTATGGGCCTCTTATTTGCAATTATGTATGGTACATTGTGTATCAGCGTGGGCACCTATTTAATAAAATTCTCAGTCGATTCTTGCTGAAAGGGTTATCCTTCATTCATGTTATTTACAGTTGGTATTTCTGCATTTTTATTTTCAGATTTAAGTGAAGTTCGCAGCGCCAGCATTCGTAAGTAGCACTCCTGAGCCGTAGCACTACGCGCGATATGGCAACATAGTCTGCCTTGATCGGATACGAGGTGACATTGGCCATTGATGCATTTGTTTGGAGCGAACGATTTGTTTTGGTTACGGCCCTCCCCTTATTTCTGCGTAGCCTGAGCAGAATGGACTGCAGGCCTCCTTTCTGAAATTCTGTAGAGCGCAATATTCTGTATGGCGCAATGCATGTGGACACCTCTTAATAAAATTCTCAGTTGATAATCATTGAAAGGGTCATTATTCATTCATGTTGGTATTTCTGCATTCTTGTTTTACAGCAGTTTTAATAAATATTCGGTAAAGAATATTACAGTGGTATCGAAGCCATATCTTGGCCAGCTGTGGGATGCCAAGAAAAGAAAAGGGTATTATTGTTAATTGGGAAGGAAAAAGGGCTAGGAGTCAAGGGAAACCCGACAGGGAAGAAAGACCCATGGGTGATCACGAGACTACCAAACTTGAAGCTGTTTTACAAAAGCTCGCTGAAGGTCAAGACACCATCATAGGACTCCTTAAAGGGTAGAATGGGCAACCCAATGTGCAAAGCAATAATGGGGAAGGAGGCTCCCATTCAGGTGGGGATGGTCCACCGCGGGAGTACATCAATGTTCATAGTAATGATCCATTACACGAGCATGTCAACACTCGGAGCAGCCCTTTTAGTCGGCCAACCATGCCTCCATTTTTGGATGACTCCTCCAGGGAGCAAGACTGCCATTCACCTATTGCAGAGACAGTTACCTCCTGGATGAAAGAATACGATACGTTGCCTCCCAACGTAAAAGCAACCCTGAACCTTAATGACTTTTACTATATGAAGGGCAAACAACAAAGGAGGGCAACCAAATACGGGGGCCATCAGTCAAACGGAGATTTGCAGAAAGTTGTGGGGAAGGTAACTCTTCCTTATTTTGATGGATCGTCGAAATGTTTAGCACGGTCGTGGGTATAGAAACTGGATACATACTTCCAACTCAATCCCATGCGAGAAAAGGATGCCATCAAGTATGCCACACTTCATCTGGATGGAGAAGCGCATGAATGGTGGCAACATGGTATGACCACTCTGGGACATGCCAACATCATCTCTTATACTGAATTCACATGGAGGTTAATAGAAAGATTTGATAGGAAGGATCCTGAGATATACTTCCATGAGCTAACTCAGCTCTGACAAACAGGGAACCTTGAACCTTATGTTGCAGAATTCCAACGGCTTGCAGTGATGGTCAGCGACCTTTCCATGACTCGGTTGGTCATGTTATTTGTAGAAGGGTTGTCAGAACCCCTACGAGGTTGGGTTAGGGCCTACCAACCCGCCACCTTGCAAGATGCAATCAACTGTGAAAGGGATATGCAAGATGCAGTACCCAAGAATAGATTCCCACCTAAATTTTCTTTTCCTCAAAAAGGGAAGGAAATCAAACATCAACAATAGGAGCCAGTTGGTAAGGGGAAGCTGGACGATGAGACCAGAAACGATCTCAGAAGGAAAAGGCTATGCTTTTCTTGTCAAGAACCTTGGGCACCAGGACATCGGTGTACCAAAGGGAAGGCACACTATATTGAAGTATTTTCTGAAAGTGAAGATGAGGAAGAGAATCCAGAGTTCGATCAAGGGGAATCGCAAGGCATGGGAGAAATACAGGAAGAAGCCCAAGAAGGAGTCATTGCCGCTCTCACAGGGGTCCCAAGATATCACACCCTCCGAGTTAGGGGCACCATACAAGGGCAAAAGGTCACTGTGCTAATTGATGGCGGGGCCTCCCACAACTTCATTGATGCAGAATTCGTAGCCAGAAGGGGACTAGACACTGAAGAATTTGAAGGCTTCACAGTGTTGATTCCTGGGAAGAAAGAGCACAACCGCATGTCCTGCACTAAGATAGTTCCCAACATGAGCCTAGCAATGGGAAACTACAAAGTTACAGA
>JAXQQM020086070.1:0-28489 GCA_034641835.2 Pinus albicaulis
TATCGAGCTCCTCAAAAACAAGTAAAAGGTGTGTATTTTTTTTTCCCAATTGCATAAGTCTTGTTTGAAGAATCAAGTTGAATTGATTGCAAGGGAATATTGTATTGGATTATAAAATGGCCACTAAAAATAATTCAAAACCCAGTAAGCCTTTAGAAAGCTCGGAGCTAACTCACATGACGAAGAATGGAATAAGCTAAGATTTGATGGTATGGAGGTCGGCATGGAATCTAAGATGGATGACACAAGGCAAGATCGATGAAAATGGAAAACATGAAGAATGATATAAAAGCATACATGGAAGGCTTGATGACAAGCTTAAAACAAGAAATGATTCATAATGGTGGAAATATAGTAGAAGAACCTCATGATGAGAACAAAATAAATGTTAATCGTGATTTCATACACTCTAATGTTGGCGGGAAGAACCACCATATTCCAAAAATGGATATGAGGAAGTTTGATGGAAAGGATCCTGTAACATGGATACTACAGATGGAGCAATATTTTGATCTCCATAACGTGCAAAACACACAAAAAGGTACGCATTGCAACTTTACATTTAGAACAAAATACATTTGTATGGTATCGATGGCTTTGCTCCCATAAAAAAATTGTCACTTGGTCAATTTTTACTGAGGAAATGATAGCACATTATGAGGATACAAAGAGCAACACCTTCTTTAGCCAATTGATAAATCTCAAACAAAAGGGTTTAGTGGGGGAGGACATTGAGGACTTCCAAAAATTGAATATAAGGGTAACTGATATTCCAGAGGAACACAGGATTGATCTCTTCATAGGTACTTTAAAGGATAACATCCAACATGAAGTTCAGGTTTTGGAACTTGATTCATTGGAGAAGGCATTCAGGTTGGCAAGAAAAATTGAATGTAAAATTATGGCGACAAGGAAGCCTACCACTCACTTCTATAAAGAAGGAAGTGTTGTTGCGCCTAGATTTCCACAACCTACAAGGTTGACACCACAACAATTGGAAGAAAAAAGAGCAAAAGGGCTTTGCTACAGTTGTGATAGCAAATACACTAAAGGTCATAAGTGTGCCGAGAAGAAATTATTTTACATAGATTGTGAAGAGGAAGAAGAAAATGAACAAGAAGAGGATATACACCAGGAACCAGCCCTAGAAGAGGAAGAAATGAATCCGACCATATCATGTAATGCAATGGCAGGAATTACCACTCCTCAAACTCTCAAGATAGAAGGACATATCAAGAAGAAAAAGGTAATAGTGTTGATTGATTCAGGTAGCACCCATAATTTTATTCATTGTAGGGTAGCCAAGGAATTAAATTGTTTCCTATACCCAGCACCAGAATGTCAAGTGATGGTTGCAAATGGAGGAACTATAAATTTCTCTGGAAAATGCCATAATATTAAGCTAACCATGGGGGAATATGTATTGACTAGTCCAATGCTTTCCATTCCTATGGAGGTGCTGATGTTGTACTAGGAGTACAATGGTTACAATCTTTGGGGACGGTAGCTTTTAATTTTCAAGAACTTTTCTTGAAATTTTTTTCAGAAGGAAAGGAAGTTGAATTATGAGGTATTGCAGGGAAGCCAGGAAGGATAATAAGCTCTAATGTCATGACAAAGCTTCTAAAGAAAGAACAATGAGGCGTAATTGCACAATTATGCTCACTAGAAGTTCCCACATCAAAATCATCTATTTCTGCAGATCTCCAACAAGTCTTGGACAATCATTCCAAGGTGTTTGAAACTCCCAAAGGACTCCCACCTATTTGTGATCATGATCATGCTATTCATTTGATTCCGGGAAGTGTTCCTCCAAACATCAGGCCTTATAGATATCCTTACTTCCAAAAGAGCGAAATTGAACGTATGATTGCAGAAATGTTAGAGGCGGGTATAATTCAACCTAGACAAAGTTCTTTCTCTGCTCCTGTAGTATTGGTACACAAGAAGGATGGATCATGGCGAATGTGTCCGGATTATAGGGAGCTCAATAAGCTCACCATTAAAGACAAATTTCCCATTCCTGTGATTGATGAGTTATTGGATGAATTACATGGAGCAATTTATTTTACCAAGTTGGATCTTCGTTCAGGATATCATCAAATTAGAATGAAGACTGAAGATATTCCAAAAACAACATTTCGAACTCATGAGGGTCATTATGAATTTTTATTCATGCCTTTTGGCCTTACCAATGCACCTTCTACATTTCAAGGGTTGATGAATTCCATTTTCAAACCCTTCCTTAGAAAATTTGTGCTAGTATTTTTTGATGATATACTAATCTGTAGCAGGTCTTGGAAGGATCATGTTGAACATGTTGACAGGGTGCTCAAACTATTGCAGGAGAAACAATTATATGCAAAAACATCCAAATGTTTCTTTGGAGTACAAGAGGTGGAATATCTGGGTCATATTATATCTCACGAGGGTGTTAAAGTAGACCCTAACAAAATTAAAGCCATCAAGGAATGGAAAGTCCCTAAGACAATAAAGCAGTTGCGAGGATTTCTCGGGTTAACAGGCTATTATCGTAAGTTTGTTAAGAATTATGGAAGAATAGCAGCACCTCTAACAACATTATTGAAGAAAGATGCATTTTCATGGATTCCTGAAGCAACTAAGGCCTTTGAACATCTTAAAGAGGCAATGTGCCTAGCACTGGTCTTAACTACGCCAGACTTCACAAAAACCTTTATTGTGGAATGTGATGCCTCAGGAAATGGAATTGGTGCAGTTTTAATGCAGGAAGGAAGACCCATTGCTTTTGAAAGTCGTCCAATCAAAGGAAAGTATTTACAGAAACCTATTATGAGAAGGAAATGTTAGCAATACTGCATGCACTAAAGAAATGGAGAACTTACCTAATGGGAAGACACTTCAAGGTAAAAACTGATCATGATAGTCTTAAACACTTTTTGGAACAAAGACTATCCTCAGAAGAGCAGCAAAAATGGGTCACAAAGATGTTGGGATATGACTTTGAAATAATCTACAAAAAAGGAAAGCTTAATGTTGTTGCAGATGCACTCTCAAGAAAGAATGAAGAGGTGGAAGCATTGCTTTGTGCCATTTCTATTATCCAACCGTATTGGATAACCGAAGCAAGAGATGAATGGAAGAAGGACAAAGATGTATGGACACTCATTCAAAAGTTGCAGCAAGATCCTAGTACATCTGATACATTTAGTTGGAAAAATGATTCCTTATGGTACAAAGATCGCTTATATCTTTGTAAGAATTCCCAACTAAAACAAAATATTCTTCCGGAATTGCACACTTCTCCTTTAGGAGGACACTCAGGATTTTTAAAAACTTACCACAGGGTGAAGAAAGAATTTTTTTGGGATGGCCTTAAATCTGATATTCGAAAGTTTGTGGCGGAATGTTTGGTTTGCCAGCAGAATAAAGTGGAAACAATTAAGACCCCAGGACCTCTACAACCTTTATCCATTCCAAGTCAACGTTGGGAGGAGATTTCAATGGATTTTATCACAGGTTTACCTAAGTCCGAAGGAAAGAGTGTCATCATGGTGGTAGTTGATAGACTTACCAAGTATGCACACTTTTGTGCATTATCTCATCCATTTAAAGAAAGTACAGTTGCTACTACATTTATGGACAGAATTCAAAAGTTACATGGAAGCCCAAGGGTTATTGTGAGTGACAGAGATCCCATTTTTACTGGAAATTTTTGGACGGAGTTATTTTCTTGTTTGGGTACTCAATTAGCTCATAGCTCATCTTATCATCCTCAATCCGATGGTCAAACAGAGATAGTAAATAAATGTTTGGAAGGATATCTTCGTTGTTTTGTATCTGATAAACAAACACAATGGGTCAAGTGGTTACCTCTCGCCGAATGGTGGTATAACACTTCCTTCCATACTGCAGCAAAAATGACCCCATTTATGGCACTTTATGGATATCATCCACCATCCATCACATCATCTTTAAGGGAAAATTCGAAGGTTCAAGCAGTGGAAGATCACATCGAGCATCAACAAGAAGTTCTACAACTCTTAAAGGATAACCTGAATTTGGCACAAAATCGAATGAAACAACAGGCAGATCAACATCGCAGCGAGAGAAGTTTTGATGTAAGAGATTGGGTATTTTTACGGCTACAACCATACAAACAAATGTCCCTCAAGCAAGCTAAGAAGGATAATAAATTATCGCCAAAGTACTACTGTCCTTACAAGGTGTTGCAAAAGATTGGTACTATGGCATACAAATTGGAGCTTCCTGCTTCTTCGCGAGTGCATCCAGTTTTCCATGTTTCATGCTTAAAGAAGGTTGTAGGTGAAAATCTTCCAGTTCAAACAATATTGCCAGAACTTGATGAGGAAGGAAAAATCATATTGGAACCTGAAGCGGTCATGGAAACAAGAACTCGACAGCTACGGAATTGATCAATTTCAGAGTATCTCATCAAGTGGAAGAACTTACCCACCGAAGATTCTACATGGGAGGATGAGAATTTTATACAGAAGCACCCGGAGCTACTCAAGCGTTGAGGACAACACTTTTTTGAAGGAGAGGGGCATGTTAGGTCCCTATATCACTAGTATAGTCCTTTATTATTGTTAGTGTAACCCCCTTATTGTTATTATTGTACCCTTGTAACCCCCATTTTGTTATTATTGTGCCCTTAAATTATTATTGTTAGGTCTGCTAGGATTACATTGTGGCCCACTAGGATTACATTATGGCCCCATGGACTCCTATATATAGAAAGGAGGTTTTGTAAATTGTATCATCCAAGAATTGTTCATTCATGTAATGTATTGGAGGTTGCCCCCTCGAAGTGGCTTATTTCTAAGGCGTTGATATCTCTTTTCTTCTCTTTTTGGAGTTGGTTTCCCAACACATATAATCCAGGAAACTCGCATGGGTGGCTTTAGGAACTTTGCAAGTCTTCATAAGAATGTAGCTTCAGTACTTTGTATACATTTTCCTCAAAACTTTATCACATAAACCACTAAAATTTTGTTTTCCCTTTTGATGGAGGATATATGCCAATATATAGTTGTTCTCATATGTGAAATGACATATATTTTAGAGTGAGTCGACTTGTCATATAAGAGGTTCGTCTTGGATTCTTGAGATGAATTTACCCAAAATTACATTTTAAAACTTTGTGTTCCTCTTTCTTTACAAGAATGCTAAATAGGACTTTGACTCAATAAATCCTAGGAGCATGAAGAACATGATTAACTAATGAAATAATAATGATGATAATTTCTTTTTACTTTTACATAAAATACATAATGATAAAAGTACAATGATAATTATGAATAACGAATCTAGTTACACTTTTCAACACATTCTTCATGGAAATCTCCCAATTCAGGATGATTTTGCACTCCACAATGCAACATTTCACATTATCCAAGGCAAGGAAGAAGGTACATTGCACTCTCCAAGGAAACCCAAGTCATATCCAAGTCAAATCACCCAAAAATCCATCTTCAAAGTGCATTTTCAAGCATTATTTCATCATTAAAGTGGGGGTCAAATTCACTTGGGGAAGCCATGACAGTTAAATAGGAAAATATGGAAGAACATTTGATCAAAGCAAAGTCACATCAAGTAAGGGTCACTCCTGTGGACCAAGATCAAAATAAAAGCAAGCAAGTGAATCCTTGAATCACTAAAGCAAGCAAAGCTTGGACCAAAGCAAGGAGTCGTCTACCTTGTATGTATCCATTAAGATATCAAAGGTTAATCCTAAGAAAATGTGGAGCATCTTAAGGAAGCATTGAGCCTTCCTTGGCTTCCTAAATTTACTCCAAGTCAATTCATGCCATTTTTTAGGGGAACATTTGACCATAAGTGAAAATCGACCTCATTTTCAAGAAATTTAATCCTCTCATAAGGGGATTTCACCTCTTCTAGACGGTTTTTTGCAATATCAAATAATTCTTTTGTAATTTCTTATTCTTCAATCCTTTTGCGAATGACAAGTAAATATTTTTTTATATTTTTTAGACATTTTATAATGAGAAAAAAGGGAAGAGATGTTGAGAACCCCACCTATAAATAGATAGATCACTCTCCTTCTAAATCATTGTAAATTGTTGAGGTCATTTTTTCCATAATGTAATTTTTTCATGAACCATTTGTGTCGCTATGAAGTTTATTTTTATTGACTATTCTACATATTTTTCAAAGGGAATTTTGTGTTAATTAAAGGCTATCAAGTTCTATCCATTTTAATGAAAACTTTGTCACTTGGAGAAATACATCTAGGGTAATTCCATCACTTATATATTGTTTGTGTAAGGTAAACCTTATTTCTCCTTGTTGGTCCATGCCATAGAGGTTCCTAAACAGAGGTTTTGATTTTATTTCATTCCATAATTGATCTTATGATTGACAAATTTACTCTTAGAAGGATCCCTTCTAGTAGGGATTGGATTCATACCTTGGCTTGATTACACAATGAAATAATTTAACTTATAGGGTTCAACCTTCTTAACATAATAAAAAATTATTGAATAACCAACTTAAGAAGGGTATTCACCTTGGCCCAAATTTCCTTAGTGGAGATAAGGAAGTTAAGCCATAATCCAAAAACCAACCACATTTTTTTTTACAAATTTCAAGCTCTTGTCTTTTTTCTTTATTGATATTATGGAAAAATCCATAAAATACAAAAATAAAAGTCTTATACAAGGTGGGCATCTTTTGATTTGTGCCTCTCTAGCCACATCTAGTGGTTCTCTTCTTTTGCAAATTAATTTTTCTCTCAAATAATTTGTTGAGGTTTTTTCAAGGCCTTCTCAAATACGAAACAAAATGTAACCATCATCTACAATTATTTATGAACCCTAGGCTAGGATTTGAAGAAAACAAGGTGAGATTTAACCAAGTAGACTCTAGTTTTACTTATGACTAGTTCTAATTGCATGTTTATTGTATTTATAAATTTTTAGCCTCCCAAATTGATAGAAAGTGTTAAATTTTGTTTGGGAGAAAATTTGGGCTTAACCCTAAGGGGAATATCTCATCAGGTGCTCAAAGTTATGCTCAAAAAATAAAATTTTCGGAATGGTGTGGAACCTGAATGATTGTGTACATCTCATCGCTCTGAATCCGACGCAACTCATTTCACGGAAAACCGACACCGTGTGTCCCAGAAATGAGTTCTGTCCGCTTTAGCAAACATGCAAATTAAAAAAAAAGGCAGACAACCCGCCCAAGAAATCTGTCAATGGTAGAAAGGCCCATGTGGTAGATTACCTGTGAAAGTGTGTAACTTCTCGAAAATCGATCGTGCCAAGTGCACACCGCATCATTTGTTTGAACCCCGACATGTTTTGATTAGGTTTCATGGTGGCCAATCATAGATCGCTGGCGGTGGCCCGGCCTGGGGAGCCTGCCGTGTACACCGAGGTCACTGTATCCCGGGTCAAGGCCCTAGCAAGAGTAGTAGGGGCCGAACGTTGACCTCACAAATTTCCGGCAACACAAGCTTCGAACCACCGCGATGTTGTATTTGTTACGCAACTCCATAATGTTGGCACTATATTGTTGTAACATTTTGGTGTTTGGGGGTGGGGGTAGGGGTCGCACTGCACCCCGGGTCACCATGCTCCGAGTAGCGGACCATGGGCGGGAGGCCAGCCCCGCCCCCCACTACACGAACTACAGTACAAAACCGTTGGCGATGTGAACACAAACACATATTTCCACCCAGAATGCCGGAGCGCCAGACCGCCTTGCCCACCACCTCATCCTATTTGCCAATGTGACCGTACCTCGATACCGGCCGCCCACCACCAATTTGATAAATGCTAGAGTAACCCACACTATCACCCACTGGCTACCCAATCGTGCCACTTTTAGTGGTTACTAAATCCGTCCGGTGAAATTTATATTTTAAAAAAAGTAATTAACCACAATTATTATGGTTGCGAATTATATTTATGTGATTAGAATTGCCACCTCGAAATTTTGCCCGGAAATTGGGCAATTTGGAGCTCGATTAGCGGATTTTGGGGAAAAATTTGTAGGATAAAAGCGATTTGGAGGAATTTGTGGAGCCGTTAGTGAAAACTTGGGGAAGCCATAAATTACTTAGTTTTTCGACCAAATTTGCCAGAAAAGGCTGGCGGGATTTTTTTTGGGCATTATGGAGCCATTGGAATAGGTTGCAGTTTTTTGACATTGTAAACATATGTAATCACACTCGATCATAATCTAAGAGGCCCAAGCCATGGAAGTGACCAAGGAGACGAGCTTTCCAAGAGGGGTGAACTCCTTCATCATGTGTTGTTGTGTTACTTTTTGCGGGTATGTTCATGTTAGATACGTTGTTCGTGGGTTGTTTTTTTATGTTAATTTGATCAATAAATTCACATATGAACTCATGGTTAACTTAAAATTTACCTCATAATCCTCAGTACTGTTGGTATTCTGAATTGGAATTTAGCAACAAACACTAGTGTTCTCATTCGCATCAAGTTGGCATCGAGGCACTAGGTTTACCTATGCAAGGAGGATTTAATTGTGTTGAAAAATTTTAAATGCTTACAAGGTTGAAGCTCAGCAGAGAGAACAAAAGCTCGTGGGTGAAATTTCTCAAGTTGGAGCAAGGGGGAGAAGGAGGGCAGAAGTTGCCACGACCCACCACAATATTCACCTAAAGGCTTTACAAGAGAAGCTAAGTAAGCATGTATCATAGAATAAGAAATGATAACATGACAAAGAGAATGAAAGATTTGTGGAAGGCTGGGACATGATGTTGATGGTAAATATCCCTCAGAAGAGAGTAATACAAGGTTGCAAGGTGAAATCTCCCAGTGCCCAATAGAGAGGTTATTTAGAGGATATAATGGACACAGATAAAGCCACCATCTACTCCACCATCATCCTCACCACCATCTTCACCTTCATCTTCATCCTCTCCACTACTACAACCTTACTCATACTCATCAACATACCTAAAAGAATTGCAAGAAACAACCCTGTTAAAACTGATATTAAATTGAGCTTTATTTGGCATGGTGATGAATGCTAGGCAGAAATTTAAAATCGGTTCGTCACTGGAGGTCCACAGATTATTCAAAAACTTCAAGACGATGATACAAAGATTCAACTAGCTTCCTTGAGACCGGAGGGGTGGCTAATTAGTATAAACAAGAAGACAAATGTGATTAAAAAACATGGTAAGATATCAATCTCTTGTGCTATTTCATTGATGCAATTAAAAGACAATTTTACCTCAGCATATAAGGTAAATCCTACCATGAATTGGAAGAAATTTAGACACCAGGTCAAAGTGTGCAATATTACACCCAATAATTTAGAATAAGAGCTCTTGTGTTAGTGCTGATTTGTATTCTGCACACACGGCATGAACAGATAGGGTTTACATAGCTACCAAAGGAATACTATCCTTATGTTCAATAATCCCACTAGTCTAGATGAGGTTTGTGTGCAAGCCACTTCATCTTGAGGCAAGAGGGGAACATTCTAGAAGAGGGTAAAAAAGGCCATTTAAGGGTGGAGAGAAAGGAAAGGGTTTCAAAAGAGGTGAAGAAAAATTCATTTGTTGGGCAAGGAAGGAGAAAGAAATGACATGTGAAAATGTTCCAAAGAGGTCAGACAAGACCACACAAAGCTTCATCTAGATATGAGGCCTAAGAAATTTAACAATGAGGGGAAACAAAACCACCTAACCACTCAACGAGATTTTGATCCAATTCGGGTGATGAAACTAAATTATAAGGCCATGTATATGAAAGGAAAATAATCCATCATGAAGAATATCATCAAATTGTCATACTAATACTCCAAATGAAGAAACAAGGATTGAATTATTTCATGTGAGGTTTAGTTTCAAAACATACAAAAAATCAAAACACTATTTGATAGTGGGTCTCTGTCATGCTGATATTTGAATACTTAGTCAAGAAACTTAATCTTGAAACTCATTCTCAACATGCCAAACCATATCCATTTGCTGATGTGCAAGAACACAAATCTATAGGTTACAAGAAAGTGTATTCTTCAACAGTAGCCCAACAAACTTCATTGAGACAAGCTGAAATAAATAATACATCGCTCTAATATTTCAGGAATTGTTTTGGGTAGTCTCAATTTCATATACAGAAAATCCATATTTTGTATCATCACAATATACCATTATTCAACATAGTGGAGTATATTGTGAGAGCTCATCACAAGAAACTAAATATTTCATTAGTTAATGCAAGATAACCGAAAAGAATAGTATAGTCAAGAAAGAATTTTCCAGCTTTTCTTATGATTAAACCAAAGAATGATATTGATTATGAAGCTACTTGCTGTTGTAATCCAAAAGTTGAAATATGATTTGATTGAGGTGGTTAATCAAAATAATGATATGTTTCTTAAACTGCTAAAGGGATTAATTAAAGAGGGGAATCCATCATGAAATATAGTTGGAGTGAAGATTGACCTCTTTCCTAACATTGGCATAGGATGTCGGTGATGGAGGCTGAAATCAAAAGAAAATTCAAGAGTTGTTGAACAAAGGGATCATCCGACCAAGTAATTCTTTCATGTGTGTGTCACCTATTGCGTTGAAAGCAAATAAGGATGGAACATGGCGCATGTGTAGATTTCCGTGCATTGAAAAAAATTATGGTAAAGAACCGTTATCCACTTCCTATAATAGATGATTTACTTGATCAATTTAAATATGAAAAGTATTTGCATTGTTGGGACTTAAGGAGGGTTACCATCAACTAGAATCATGGAAGGTGATATTTGAAGACAACATCCAAGACAAAACAAGGTTTGTCGGAAATATTTTGCTAGCAGTTCTTTTTGGTTGATGTAATGCTCCTACCACCTTCAGTGTGTGATGAACATGTTTATGTGGTACTTGATGATTTTTTTCATAGTCTACTTTATATCTTGATTTTTCAAGAATTACTCGATGAACATGTCATGTGTAGAAATTATCGCGATGTTTTATGAAAGAATAGTTGTTTTTGAACATGTCAAAATATGACTTTGTAAAACTTTGGTGTACTTGGGGAATATTGTTGGAGGAGTTGAGTTGAAGATAGACCCTCTAAGGTTGAGGTCATCAGGAATCGGACAAAGCCCAAGACACCAATTATAAGAAGCTTTTTGGGGTAACCAATATTAATAAAATTTATTTTTAACTTCTCTTCTATCGTAGCTCCATTGCATGCAATGACTATGTGAAAAAAAAAGCATTCGATGCTTTGAAAGAGAAGACTCGCCCAGCCCCGCATTTCTTACCAATGTGACTGATATTAACCTTGAGATTCAAAATCGATGCAAGCGACTCTTCCATGGGCATAGTCCTTATGCAACATGGCAAGCCCATTTCATTTCTCATTCGCAAACTTTCAATGGTCCAGTGATTAACTATCCCACGGTACAAGGGAGCTTTATGCAGAACAGACGTTAAAATGTAAAAGTGGAAAAAGCATTGATGGGAAAGGAAACCATCATACACACTGAATGAACAAATATTGCAATACTTTGCAACCACAAAATAAATCGTAGTATTCAAGGCAATTTTCGATGGATGGAAGCTTCTACAACAATTCCACTTGTTCATCAAAGATAAGAAAGTGTAAAAACAGGTTTTTGAGTGATGTCGCTAGGCTCATTGTTAGTAACTACTGTTACTCACACACCTCCGTTTCTGTTTTAAATATGTGCATTTGATAATGAATTTCAAGATGTTTATGAAAACACCTGAGTAAAGGCAACCAAGTAGAGGAATTGGATTACCATGAACATAAGAATTTGCTATGTATTCATTTGGGAAAGCTTTTGGATTCCACAAGGTAGAAAGAGAATGTCATGTGAAGCACACACTTTCTTATTACCGGACATTTCGTGTGTGAAGAAAGGCAACAAGGCTTCTTTAGAGGTATTGTTATTGGCCTCGTATGCTTGAAAGTGTGTCACATTTCATTAATTTTTTTCATTGTGTAGTCGCAGTTTGGTAGTTTAGGTTCTAGGATTGTACACACTATCTACCTTCACGTCCATGGGGGAGTGTTTCTGTGGATTTTGTAGGAGGTCTTCTCCAATACGCAAATAGGTCGATTATTTTTATGTAGTTGTGGATAGTTTCAACAATATGTGTATATTAATGCTACAAAAAGAAAACAATCACAGTAAAAAAGTCACCAACTTATTCTTTCGCATGTTTGGGTTCATTTTGGGAGTTTCTCACATCCATTGTTAGTGATCTAGATTCTCTATTTGTTAGGAATTTTTGGTCAAGCTTCAGGACTTCGATGGATACTAAGTTGAAAAGATAGCACAACTTTTCATCCATAAACAAATGCAGTCAAACTAGTGGTCAACTAAATAGTCATACATATTCTTCGAGGATAGTAACAATAATCCTAAGCCATGGGATGAAACTTGCACTACATTCAACATACTACAACCATGCAAAACACTTTCACACAAACACACCCATTTGAGGCATGTCTTGGATACTTCTGCTTCAGATCGCCATTGAATTTCATTTGCAAGGGATGTTGCTATTGATGCACATAGCGACATAAACAAACTGTGTTCATAGAACAATTCCAATTGATACATCAAATAGTTCAAGACTTGTCTGAAAAGAGCTGTGGCAAGTACAAAGGATGACACGAGCAGCATCATGTAGATCACAAGTTCTAAGTTGGTGAAGAGTTTTATTCACATTACGAACAGATATTTGCATGGGAAGTAAAATCTCAAACCAATCCATTATGGTCCTTTCAAATTTTAGAAAATATTGTTGAAAATTCCTTCAAGGATTTTCCTTTCTACATGCAAATTTACTTTGTTGTTAATGTTGAGAAATTAGAGATTGTATGAGCTCATTGCTTGGTGATAAAGAGAAAACAATGACCATCTATTGAATATTTTTCTCCATAATACCTTGATGAGCTTTAAGAAGACATTCATTTTGGTTGAAGAACAAGGACAACAAAATGAGGGAGTGTAGACAGACCTCGTGTGGGAATTAAAGGCAAAAAAATAAAAAAGAAAATGGATTTGTACTGGAAGGTGAGGGAACTATACCTCATCTCTGCTGGAACAACTGGTGCTATATTTTTAGTCCAAAAGCTCTGTGAGAAATGACTACAAGCCAAAATGAGAAAGCAAAAGTTAAGAATTATAGGACACCGAACGACCACATATATCTCGCTGCCTTAATCAAGGCAATTCCATTTTGCTGAAAACCACAATTTATGCTCCTAGAAAACGCGTTCGTCCACTTTGTCAAAAAACAATTTAAAAGAAATGCAAGATGTTTCAGTCAATGGGCCATAACCTGGATTGGGCATCTGCATGTGGTAGGTTGACTTCAGCCAAAGGGTGTAACCTCCAACAAATCGAATTATGCCAAGTGGCACCGCGTCATTTCTTTAATTGGTGTGGTTTGATCGGGTTTCACTATGGCTCATCATAGATGCCATGGCCCATCTGCAGAGCCACATGGCAGCTTCGAGGGGCCACCAAAATTTTGGTTCAAGGTTCTGAGTGGAAGAAGGGGGGGTTTAACCCGTGACCTCACAACATAGCACAAATTCCAACATTGAAGCTATTGCATTTTTTAATTAACCTAGAAAGGGCTTATATTTATGCTGTAACATTTTGGTGTTTGGGTAGGGTGGGGCCCGGGTTCAGCCCCAACTCGGTCACCGATGCCTAGTAAGTGGGACCATGGGCGCGAGGCTAGTGCTCACCCCACCCCCCCCACCCCCCACCCACACTAACTGTGAATAATATAAACCATTGCTGGATGTGAACACAACAAGAAGCCTATTTATTGTAATTCACTAAAATGCCAACACCGGCCTACCTGAATCGCCATCTTATCCATAAATTTGACCAAACTCTCGAGATCACGTCAGAGTAACACCGCGACCGCCTCTTCACTTGTGACCTCATCAAAGCTAACCGTCCTGTGAAATTTATATAAAAAAATATTTTTAATTAATCACTTATGATTATGGTTGGTTAATCAAGTTTAAGGCATCGTTAGGTATTTAAGTTAATTCTATATTGAAATTTGGCGCTAATAGCGGATTTGGCGCAAAATTGTAGGGTATTCTATATTTGGAGCAATTCTAGGGAGTGTTTATAAAACTTGGGGGAAGCCATAACTTACTCATTTTTTGATCAAATTTGGAAGCAAGAAGAGGTTACACAAGATTTTTTGGCATTTTGGAGCTACTGGAAGAGGTTGAAAAGATGTTTCGAGTACTTATAGCATATGTAATCACACTTTAAACATAATCGAAGAGGGCCAAGCCACGCAGGTACCAAGAGACGAGCCTGCAGTGAACTCTTTCATCATGTGTTGTTGTGTTATGATTTATGGTGATGCTTCATGTTCCATAGATACTATTGTTCAATGTTTTTTATGTTAATTTTCTCACAAATTCACATAAAAACACATAAAAAATCATGGTTAACTTACAATTTACCTCTTACAATCCTCATAACTTTGTTTATATTCTGAATTGAATTTATACAACAAACACTAATTTTCCCATTCGTATCATTATCCATCCAATTTATGCAATTATATTTCAAATTCACAAATTCATATGTTATTACATAAATCTATTAAATTTGGCTATTATTTCACTCATTCATAGCCCTAGCATGTGCACTCATGGATATTTCATCTAGTGTGTTTCCACAATTTTAGGTTGATTGAAATGCACTCCAACCTTGTTTTTTTGCTTAACTTTTATAATTTAGATTTTAGGAAGTGTGGGACAACAACAATTTTTTCCACGTTTTTGGTCATACAATCCAAGAGGAATTTTATGGATATACCATCTCACTTGTTGTATGAAGCCTTACCTCAACTTGTAGCATTAAAGGTACATATTTATACTTACCTTTTCTCATGTGTTGGCTTATATTTTTCACATTATTCATTTATATATCATATTTAAATTGACTTTAATCAACTCCCTAACCTTCATCAAATCTAGGGTTTCTAGGCACTTGCCTACTAACTTGTTGTAGAAGTGATATACATTTTAGGATACCGTGTTACATTATTAGAGTTGTACTTAAAGTGAGAGGAGTTTGTGTTGAGATGAGTAGTGTAATTTTGAAAGCATCCCTTAGCACGAAAACAAAAACTTGCCAATGCTACTAATAGTAAAGTATACAATAAACTCACACCATACTTTTTTTCATTAATTTTGCATTGAAAACTAATGTAAATAGGCCAAAGGTAAATGTATACCCAATCTAGTGCTTCTCTACATGTTTTAACCCCAATAGAAACAACAACCTCACCTATGAGAATTATTTTTCAAGAGGAATCTCAAAGACACAGTATGTAAATGCATAATGATCGACTAAGATTCAAATTTGAAAAGTTAATAATGTGATATTTCGAGAAACATCGATGATAATTTAAGATGACACCTTTACAAAGGGTCAATTTCTTATTGAAGAGAGTAAGAATGTAAAGCATGGAACATAAGAGGAGAGAGTTTAAATGCAAAGGTGAATACAAGGAGAGAGTTTAATTGCAAAGCATGAAACATAAGAAGAGAGAGTTTAAGTATTGGATTTCAACCAACAGCCCCAGAAATATCACATTTTTAATGATGCATAGAAATTAATTTTGTGTAGATCAATTGAAATCATGAAAACTCATGGGGAGCATAATCTTCCAAGTAGTAGAAGGATCTTATTGATAAAAATCCTACCCACTAAGCTATGGATGAAATAGGTGTGTGGGAACCTTTAACTACTAATGAGATTAATAAAGATGCAACAATGGGATGGTAACTTCTATTATAATTGAATCAAAGTGAATGAAATAGGTAGGTAACCTCCATTATTAATGACATCAAATGATGAAATAGGGGTATGAAAACCTCCACTATTAATGAGATAAATAAAGACAGAAATTCCCATATATATGGAACCTACATTATTAATAATATTAAAGCGTATGAATAAGGTGAGGCAACTTCAATATTAATGAGATGGATAAGGACACAAAAGTCTACATAAGATGGAAATCTCCACTATCCATTATTAATGAGATCGATAATTTGCCAAAATTGTATAAGGATGGAAATTGAACCTTATGTTATTTTAAAAGGTTAAAAATACATAAATATTTAGCGGTGATGTAACACTCTCTCCACCCCTTGTAATACCTTGTGCTACTAGAGGTGTTACTTATGGAATTGACCCTAATTTCCAAGGTCTATTATGAAGATGGGGTCACAAAAATCATACCTTTTCCATTTTCTTTAAAACTTGAAACCAATGTCGTTGTCACATTCATCTTGTCGAGACATTTTAAAGGATATACATTTTATTTCAATCCAACTACTAAACAGTTATGCTCATTTGTGCTTGAACAATCATAGTCCTGCTCACATTATTGAGGATGCAATATGGAAGACATGTGGCCCTTATTGACCGTTAACAGATGAACTTAATACATGTCAATATTATTATGGTACTGCCTGCTGGCATCCACATGGAAATTTATATGTTATCACTATACCAATCCACATCATTTTGGGTTCAAGTGGCATCCATGACCATTTGCATACTGCCTGCAAGTGAGGGGCACACGAGGTCCTCCCTTAGCTATGGTGTTACCCCCACAGCACACTTTTTGGCCCAATTCTCACTCCTGTGGGGTTCATAAATCCATGTCACAATGTATCAGCATGGTGCCCCATCAACGTTAAATCTTCACAATCATAGCACCCAGCAACATGATTGGATTTCCATGCCAAACCTAGACCTTTTCATACCACCCGATTACACTACCGCCCTAAGCATTAAGTGTAAACCAAGAGAGGGAGAGTGCTAGATGATGAATAATGCTACCCCATCAACTAACAAGCCCAACAAACATAATAATAATTTTATTTTACCAAGTTTTTATGACTACCGCCACTATGTTACGTGAGAGCGCTAAATTTAGTGGAGTGGAAGCAAGTGCAAAGAAGTCTTATTCATTAACATATCGATTGGAATAACTTTTTCTTGATTGTATTTTTTTCACCATCACTGCTTGCTTTTGAAAGTGTGTATTGAGATGTTTATTGACAGAAAATGAAGTGGTCCTATCGACCGATGGCCCCAAAAAATGAATAAAACAGCCCAAAGTTCTATTGTTTTCATTATCGCTAGGTTCCTTCATCGAAGTAACAAAAAAGTGTTGGTGGTCGAGGGACGAATAGTCCTTAGAGCCTCTAGGATTAAGCTAGTCCTTCTAGGAGTGGTCATATGCTTTGAATTTGTATGCCCTTGTTGCGTAGAGCTTAGTGTGATGAATTGGGATAAAAAAGGATTATGTATTATGTTATGGTTGATAACTTAGGGAATTTATGGAGGGCAATTTTTTGTTAAAGTTTATCTCATCTATAATATTGATTGAAAGACAACAGGATCCACAATGAGATCAAAGTGCAAGTAGCAAACCCATTCATGGTCTTATATAAAATTAAATCATTTCACTGGCGTATGTGGGTATATATGATGAATTCAACATCCGAAAGTTACCAGGCATCAATGGTCATTTTACTCTTTTATGATTTTACAATGTGATTTATATAGAGGAGTCCAACTTGTTATTTTTTGTGAAAGGATGTGTTGTAGCCATGAAATTTCATGAGGCTGGAATACAGAAAATCTCCAAAACCTAGAAATCGTTTCTATAAATTCCTCCTAGAAGTGACTGAATTAGATTATTAATTTTGCTTTAAAATATTTCCTAAGTATAAAACATTGGGAATATGTATAATCATTATAGAAAACTGCTACACAACTAATTCAAGTTAATCCTACCATCGATTAAGATTTATCTTTGCTGTTGGAGTCCCAACATATTATTATAAGAAATACATGTACATGGAGAATACACTCGAGAGGTTCGATTTCATGAGCAAATTGCTTTCAAGAGCAGAAACAACGACGCAGAAAGCAGGAGCACGAAGCAAAGGAGGAGGGAGGGGCGAAGACAAAGGAGGTTGAGGAAGAATTCCAGATTTGGTGAATGCATTTGCAAAGAGGTTAAGAGCCACAGAGAGGTTTTCGCAGGCGCGACAACCTCTAGAATCAGCTTTCTATTCACTGGGAAAGACGTGTTTCAATGCAAAAATATGGAAAGAGGTTATGGAGGCCAAGAGACATTTTCCCAAACAACAATGTACTAGAGGATTGAGGACTTTGAACACATCCAGTACTTAAGGGGAACGTGTACTAGTGTGACGTGTATTCGTGGCATAGCCATTGGAAGACTCACCCCGGGAGTCGAGATCGCAGCCGTATTTTTTTATGGAGTGAGGAAATTTCCTCACTATATTTTTCGCTAGTATTTCTTTGTAGGATTATTAGTTTTGAGACCAGTTGTACCATTATTTCACTTTTGCTTAATTAAAAAAAAAACCCTCATTTGCTACACCGGTTTTCCCAAGGTTGGTTTTTCCGAGGACTTTTGTCCAAAAATAATTATGTTATTCTGTTCGTGTGTTGTATTTCTACCTTCCAGTTGAGATTTTATTCTTCTAGTTTTATTTTTGTAGATTGCAATGTATCACTCAATATTTGTCGTAGCAAACAAATAAATTGTTAAATTAAATTAAAAATTAGGATAATAATTTCCGCTAAGTTGCTAACAGATTCTCGTTTGGAATTTTCACATAGTATAAAAGAAGAATAGCCAGAGAGTCAGGTAGCGAAGATAGAAGGAGTTTCATTGTTTTTTCTCAAGGCAAGTTCAAACTCAAAGGCAAGGCAATCACTTTTCCAAGAGGCTTAGTCACTTGAGGAGAATTCAATTTTTCGAGTGGGGACAAAAATGGACTTTCCAAATCATAGGATCTCAAAGGTAGGGAGTGGACAATATTTTTTGTAGTATATATGTAGTTGGACGAAATACTTCTAGTGCTTTTATAGAAAGCAAGAGCTGAAGGCCGGTGGAAGAAATAAGAGCACACACTTAGGTAGAATTTTCTCGTGGAAATTCTAGTCTCAAGAAGTTCAATTTCTTGCAAACATCAGCGGTTTTAGAGCATATTCTCTCACTCTAGAAGGGAGTGCGAATAGTTGAGCAGTTGAAATAGTAGAAGGGAAGAGCATATTTTTGACAGTCAGCCGAGATGACGACTACCAGATCCTCGATCGTAGATATATCGGATGGGTTTTCCAACTACATCATTTGGAAGGAAAGAATGTCCTTCCTTCAGAAAATTTTGGCTTGAAACACATATTGATGCAAAGGTCAATGGTTCCCACATATGCGGATCAGCTAAAAGAGTACAAAAAAGTGGAGACGGCACAGTGGAAGAGATTGATCCGGCACCCCGATGATCATGTGGTTCTACATTGTTGGAAAATATATTTCCAAGTAGATGTGGGATTTTCGTTGTGTTATACCAAGGTACTTCCGAGGTGTTTATGTATTCTAGAGAAATTGAGTTGCATCCGTATGCAAAAGGGCACATAGACCATATCCTCACCAAGATTCGTGAGGTCCGAGATCAATTATCGATTCTTGGGGCGTTGCCTCAAGATTCGCAGCTACAGTGAAAGTGGTGCCTGCCAGCTGCTCGCAGGACTGAAAGTCATTTTCCAAAGTATACAAGCGTAGACACACTACCACGATGGGAACATGTGTTGAATTGCAGTCAGAGGATATGAGGATTCCTTTGAAGAGCTCTTAATTTCATTGGTAGTAGCGTATCAGCAGCAGTGAAGGAAGAGGAGAATGTGTGCCCGGCATCTGTGGTCTTAGTCATGGAAAAGGAAACAAAGGAAGAAGAAGGACTGTCAAGGTCAAAATGCTTCAAATTACGGTGAGCTAGGCCAATACAAAACCCAATGTCCTCTCAAGAAGAAGGACAAGGAGGAGAAGCAGGATCAACATACAAATTCAACAAGAGATCATTGTGGGTTTCCTCCATTTTGGAGGAATATTTCTCTATGTTCATCGATATACCTCAAGGAGTGAGGTGGGGTGAGGTTCATTTTGCAGCCCCGCAGCACTACAATAAGGCATCCCCAGGATTCCACTGATCAATACTGCCGAGGGCTCCTGGCACATTTAGTGACAGGATGGATTATTAGCGATGGTGAGACCGGACAGCTTCATACTGGGGCAGTTAATTAGATGTTGGGGAGCGCAGTTGCGAGTTATGTTAGCAGAAGCACAATGCAAAGTTAGCAACAATGTAGATTCTTCAAGAGATAGTGCAAGAGGCTAGTACTGAATCAAAGACATATGCATCATACCGAACATAGTTGGTTCAACATTTTATATGTTTTTCAATTTCGGTGTGTTGCAACAGCAAAGAATACCGCACAGGGGGGAGTTGCAGCAGATGGGGCGTGCTGGCAACAATTTAGTGGGGTCAAGAATATATATGCAACTCATATTAGAGTTGCGTAGTGGTTGGTGGGCAACAATATGCTGCAACATCAACAATGTGACAGGAGATGATGCAGAGATTTTTTGGTGTTGTGGCAACACTAAAACACATTCCCTACTAAGAGGGAGTTTTATTTTTTGTAGCATCGAATGTGTTCTAGCTCAAATTTTGTGGAGAGGATAGAACAAGGTAGATATCGAAAACCCAAAAATCCTTTATGGAAATTCACCTAGAAGTGACTTAATTAGATTATTAGCCAATTTTTTAAATATTTTCCTAAGTCTAAACTTAAGGAATATGGTTAATCAATCAAAATTAATTAATTCAAGGTGTGAATTATATCTAAAACCACACTAGATCAACTTCAAGGTTAATCCCAGCTACCCATCAATATTTAATCTTGAATGTATTTGATTCCCCAACAACTATCATAAGAAGAATTCGATGGGAACTTGGAGAATACACTCCAGAGGTTTATTTTAATGAGAACATCGATTTTGGGAGTAGCAACAATTAGTTTCCATAGAGATACCTATTGAGATCGGCTGCTGAGGAATAGGGGCAAAGAAAGTGAAGTCGAAGGAATAATTCCAAATTTGGAGAGTGCATATGCAAGTAGAGCATAAGAGCCACAGAGAGGCCTAACAGAGGTAGCATAGTAGCCCCCCAGAGGCAATTTCGATTCTCGTTGGGGATAGATGAGTTCTCTAATGCCAAAACTGACAAAGGTTCCGCAGGCCAAGAGACATTTTCAGACAGCGTAGAGAATGACCACCAGGAGAAGTCGGTTCCACTGATGTTAAGGGACCACAGTAGATGCGTAGTTGCGCAGAGCTACTTTGGATGACTCACCTAGAGTTGATGGGGCCAGCCTGATTTGTTCGTGGAGTGAGGAAACGTACCTACCAGATTTGTATTGCCATTATTTCTTTATACATGATTTCCAGACAATATCTGGCTTGTATTCAAATGATTTAATTGTCGGCCAGACAAGAATAGAAATCCCCACCGCCGCATCGGTTTTCCTGTGTTGAGATTTTCCAGGACTTTTGTCCAAAAAAATCGTGTTATTTTATGTGTGTGTTATATAATGTCCACTTCAATATTTTATTCTTTCACAATTTATTTGTGTAGATTTCAAAGGTGATTTATTCAAACATTTTTCCATAGAAAATAGAAAATAAATTGTTAAATTAAATTAACAATTAGGATAATGACTTTCTAGTTGTTGCAATAAGATTACAATAATTTTTCACACTAACTCTTTTGAATACTATACCAAACTAGCTTTCTATGAGATAAGACTTTATTTAGTAGCAAGATTATATATGTTTAAAGACTACACAAGAGGGCTACAAACAATACTTAAAATGGTGAATCTTAGGGTGTTACATTCGATTACAATTCTTGGTTACAATAGTATATAAGAGTACATAGCTCATAGAATCATTTACATCATTCGTGTTAAGTGACCATCCACTTCACCAGATGCTCATTTAACATTCAACATATAAAGTAAAACTTTACAACATGTAATTTGGCCTACAATCATGGTTATATCACAACTAGTCAAATTCATAAACATGCTAAGACTGGAAACACATGTAATAACAAAAGAAGTTGAGTACCCTCAAACAACTTACCACAATTATATACCCTTGGCAAATTCACAGAATATGATAAAAGTCACATTGTGCAATAATCCAATATGAACTATAGAGATATATGACAACTAGTTCACCATGAACACATGATTTCAAACACTTTTCATAAGTCTTCTAGAAAATATCAACCAATAGCATAAATAAGCACTATCATAACTAATAATCCAATATGTTCAAACTATTATAAAGTGATCTCAGAATTAAGTTAGATGGTTGTGTGCAGAGACTTCCACTCTCCACTCCAACATAACAGCTACAATGTAACCCTTTTCGTAGCTAACCACCCCTAGAGCCACATCTAGAGTATGAGGAAATAATTGCATCAATAATGTTTACACTAGTGATTTGCATTATTGTTGCTTCATACAAACCACATACGTCACAGAGAAGGAGCTCCATGATCTCAAACATTTGAAAAGAGAGATTTGACATTGAAGGTAAAATATCAAAAAGCCAAAGTCGCATACAGTACCAAATTTAAGGCAGCTCGATAATTAGCTTTAGCATTGCTAAATCAGCCATACCATGCTCCACAAATACACACCCTCCCGCATTAGACCTCATTGCCTTTTGACAGAAACATAGATTTAAAAACTTGTGGAGATAGAGAGCCAAAGTGAGTGAGATAGAGAGTCAAGTGAGGAGTGAGATAGAGAACCATGAAAATTTGAAACTTCCAAGTGCCCTTATTATGTGTATAAATAGACAATTCACATCCTCATAGCTATGTTAGGTCCCTATATTACTAGTATAGTCCCTTATTGTTGTTAGTGTAACCTCCTTATTGTTATTATTGTACCCTTTGTAACCCCCATTTTGTTATTACTGTGCCCTTAAATTATTATTGTTAGGTCGACTAGGATTACATTGTCGCCCACTAGGATTACATTATGGCCCCATGGACTCCTATATATAGAAAGGAGGTTTTGTAAATTGTATCATCCAAGAATTGTTCATTTATGTAATGTATTGGAGGTTTCCCCCTCGAAGTGGCTTATTTCTAATGCGTTGATATCTCTTTCTTCTATTTTTGAGCCTAGTTACAAAACATTTGGTACTGAGCTTGTTATTCTAGGGTTTCGCTCGCTCCAAACAGTCATCGTGGAATTTTCTATAACTTTTTTCTAGGAAGTTTCGAAGCTGAAATGTTTAGGAAGAAAACTCGAGGAAGATTTTCAAAATTTCAGAGCTTGTCTTGTTATTTTCGGAGATAATGTCCGTAGCAGGGTTCTTTTTCAAGCTCCCAGCCAGCCACTTGGCATTTTCGCTATAATTTTTTTTTCACGAAGGTCTTAATCTGAAATTCATAGGGTGCGAAGCTTAAAATCCTGAGAAAATTCGTCAAAAAATTTCAGAGCTTGGTTTGCAACATTTTTGGAAAATATGACCGTGGAAGGTGCTTTTTCTGTCTCCAGACCAGAGCCCAAGACGTGATCGTGGAAAACTATGAACAATCCCTCTCAGTGACTAGTGCCGTAAAAAGTGGTCGCAAGTACACGGACTGTAGTTTCTTGGCTATCAATTTCAGAGACAAAGGATGAAACAGTGACACGTGGAAAGTCCTACAAGTGTGCTCTACTGAACCAATCCAGAATTAGGTCATTGTGGGAGATTGGACACAACTTTGTCTTGGGGAATCCAAATTAGATCAAACCTGTGGCATTTGAAAGAAGATTTAGAGGGATACTACAGAGCTTAATTTCAGATATTTAAGATTTTCAATTACAGAGATAATTCAATTTCAATATCGAGCTCCTCAAAGCAAGTAAAAGGTATCAATATTGGATTCTAAAATGGTGCCTAAAAAGAATTCAACACCCATTAAGCCTTCAGAAGGCTCTACCATGACTCATGAAGATGAAGAATTGCAACATGATCTATCAAAATTACAAGAGCAAGTGCAACAAATTTCACTTTCGCAAAGAGCAACAAAAAATGAAATGGAAGTTTTGAAGAAAGGCGTGGAAGTGAAGATGGACGGTTTGAAGAAAGGCATGGAAGCTAAGATGGATGGCATGGAAGTGAAGATGGACGGTTTGAAGAAAGGCGTGGAAGCTAAGATGGATGGCATGGAGGCTGGCATGGAATCTAAGATGGATGACATGGAAGCTAAGATCGATGAGAAAATGGAAAACATGAAGAATTTTCTAAAGCAGACATGGAAGGTTTGACAAAGTTGATACAAGAAAGGTTTCCTAATGGTGAAAAGATAGTAGAAGAACCTCATGATGAGAACAAAATAAATGTTAATTGTGATTTCATAAACTCTAATGTTGGCGGGAAGAACCGCCATATTCCAAAGATGGATATGAGGAAGTTTGATGGAAAGGATCCTGTAACATGGATACTACAGATGGAGCAATATTTTGATCTCCATAACGTACAAAACACACAAAAGGTACGCATTGCAACTTTACATTTAGAACAAAATACATTTGTATGGTATCAATGGCTTCGCTCCCGTAAAAAAATTGTCACTTGGTCAATTTTTACGGAGGAAATGATAGCACATTATGAGGATACAAAGAGCAACACCTTCTTTAGCCAATTGATAAATCTCAAACAAAAGGGTTTAGTGGGGCAGCACATTGAGGACTTCCAAAAATTGAATATATGGGTAACTAATATTCCAGAGGAACACAGGATTGATCTCTTCTTAGGTACTCTGAAGGATAACATCCAACATGAAGTTCGTTTTTTGGAACCTGATTCATTGGAGAAGGCATTCAGGTTGGCAAGAAAAGTTGAATGTAAAATTATGGTGACAAGGAAGCCTACCACTCAATTCTATAAAGAAGGAAATGTTTCTACGCCTAGATTTCCACAACCTACAAGGTTGACACCACAAAAATTGGAAGAAAAAAGAGCAAAAGGGCTTTGCTACAGTTGTGATAGCAAATACATCAAAGGTCATAAGTGTGCTGAAAAGAAATTATTTTACATAGATTGTGAAGAAGAAGAAGAAAATGAAAAAGAAGAGGTTATACACCAGGAACCAGCCATAGAAGAGGAAGAAATGAATCCGACCATATCATGTAATGCACTGGCCGGAATTACCACTCCTCAAACTCTCAAGATAGTAGGACAGATCAAGAAGAAAAGGGCAATAGTGTTGATTGATTCAGGTAGCACCCATAATTGTATTCATTGTAAGGTAGCCAAGGAATTAAATTGTTTCCTATACCCAGCACCAGAATGTCAAGTGATGGTTGCAAATGGAGGAACTATAAATTGCTCTGGAAAATGCCATAATATCAAGCTAACCATGGGGGAATATGTGTTGACAAGTCCAATTCTTTCCATTCCTATGGGAGGTGCTGATGTTGTACTAGGAGTACAATGGTTACAATCTTTGGGGACGGTAGCTTTTAATTTTCAAGAAATTTTCTTGAAATTTTTTTCAGAAGGAAAGGAAGTCGAATTATGGGGTATTGAAGGGAAGCTAGGAAGGATAATAAGCTCTAATGTCATGACAAAGCTTCTAAAGAAAGAACAACGAGGCGTAATTGCACAATTATGCTCACTAGACGTTCCGACATCAAAATCATCTATTTTGGCAGATCTCCAACAAGTCTTGGACAATCATTCCAAGGTGTTTGAAACTCCCAAAGGACTCCCACCTATTCGTGATCATGATCATGCTATTCATTTGATTCCAGGAAGTGTTCCTCCAAACATCAGGCCTTATAGATATCCTTACTTCCAAAAGAGCGAAATTGGACGTATGATTGCAGAAATGTTAGAGGCGGGTATAATTCAACCTAGTCAAAGTTCTTTCTCTGCTCCTGTAGTATTGGTACACAAGAAGGATGGATCATGGCGAATGTGTCCGGAGTATAGGGAGCTCAATAAGCTCACCATTAAAGATAAATTTCCCATTCCTGTGATTGATGAATTATTGGATGAATTACATGGAGCAATTTATTTTAACAAGTTGGATCTTCGTTCAGGATATCATCAAATTAGAATGAAGACTAAAGATATTCCAAAAACAACATTTCGAACTCATGAGGGTCATTATGAATTTTTGGTCATGCCTTTTGGCCTTACCAATGCACCTTCTACATTTCAAGGGTTGATGAATTCAATTTCAAACCCTTCCTTACGAAATTTGTGCTAGTATTTTTTGATGATATACTAATCTACAGCAGGTCTTCGAAGGATCATGTTGAACATGTTGATAGGGTGCTCAAACTATTGCAGGAGAAACAATTATATGCAAAAAAATCCAAATGTTTCTTTGGAGTACAAGAGGTGGAATATCTGGGTCATATTGTATCTCACGAGGGTGTTAAAGTAGACCCTAACAAAATTAAAGCTATTAAGGAATGGAAAGTCCCCACAACCATAAAGAAGTTGCGAGGATTTCTCGGGTTAACAGGGTATTATCGCAAGTTTGTTAAGAATTATGGGAGAATAGCAGCACCTCTAACAACATTATTGAAGAAAGATGTATTTTCATGGACTCCTGAAGCAACTAAGGCCTTTGAACGTCTTAAAGAGGCAATGTGCCTAGCACCGGTCTTAGCTACACCAGACTTCACAAAAACCTTTATTGTGGAATGTGATGCCTCAGGAAATGGAATTGGTGCAGCTTTAATGCAGGAAGGAAGACCCATTGCTTTTGAAAGTCGTCCAATCAAAGGAAAGTATTTACAGAAACCTATTTATGAGAAGGAAATGTTAGCAATACTGCATGCACTAAAGAAATAGCGAACTTACCTAATGGGAAGACACTTCAAGGTAAAAACTGATCATGATAGTCTTAAACACTTTTTGGAACAAAGAATATCTTCAGAAGAGCAGCAAAAATGGGTCACAAAGATGTTGAGTTATGACTTTGAAATAATCTACAAAAAAGGAAAGCTTAATGTTGTTGCAGATGCACTCTCAAGAAAGAATGAAGAGGTGGCAACATTGCTTTGTGCCATTTCTATTATCCAACCAGACTGGATAACCGAAGCAAGAGATGAATGGAAGAAGGACAAAGATGTATGGACACTCATTCAAAAGTTGCAGCAAGATCCTAGTACATCTGATACATTTAGTTGGAAAATTATTCCTTATGGTACAAAGATCGCTTATATCTTTGTAAGAATTCCCAACTAAAACAAAAGATTCTTCTGGAATTGCACACTTCTCCTTTAGGAGGACACTCAGGATTTTTAAAAACTTACCACAGGGTGAAGAAAGATTTTTTTGGGATGGCCTTAAATCTGATATTCAAAAGTTTGTGGCGGAATGTTTGGTCTGCCAGCAGAATAAAGTTGAGACAATTAAGACTCCGAGACTTCTACAACCTTTATCCATTCCAAGTCAACGTTGGGAGGAGATTTCAATGGATTTTATCACAGGTTTACCTAAGTTCGAAGGAAAGAGTGTCATCATGGTGGTAGTTGATAGACTTACCAAGTATGCACACTTTTGTGCATTATCTCATCCATTTAGAGCAAGTACAGTTGCTACTACATTTATGGACAGAATTCAAAAGCTACATGGAAGCCCAAGGGTTATTGTGAGCGACAGAGATCCCATTTTTACTGGAAATTTTTGGACGGAGTTATTTTCTTGTTTGGGTACTCAATTAACTCATAGCTCATCTATCATCCTCAATCTGATGGTCAAACTGAGATAGTAAATAAATGTTTGGAAGGATATCTTCGTTGTTTTGTATCTGATAAACAAACACAATGGGTCAAGTGGTTACCTCTTGCTGAATGGTGGTATAACACTTCCTTCCATACTGCAGCAAAAATGACCCTATTTATGGCACTTTATGGATATCATCCACCATCCATCACATCATCTTTAAGATAAAATTCTAAGGTTCAAGCAGTGGAAGATCACATCGAGCATCAGCAAGAAGTTCTCCAACTCTTAAAGGATAACCTGAATTTGGCACAAAATCGAATGAAACAACAGGCAGATCAACATCGTACCGAGAGAAGTTTTGATGTAGGAGATTGGGTATTTTTACGGCTACAACCATACAAACAAATGTCCCTCAAGCAAGCAAAGAAGGATAATAAATTATCGCCAAAGTACTATGGTCCTTACAAGGTGTTGTAAAATATTGGTACTATGGCATACAAATTGGAGCTTCCTGCTTCTTCGCGAGTACATCCAGTTTTCCATGTTTCATGCTTAAAGAAGGTTATAGGTGAAAATCTTCCAATTCAAACAATATTGCCAGAACTTGATGAGGAAGGAAAAATCATATTGGAACCAAAAGCAGTCATGGAAACAAGAACTCGACAACCACGGAATCGATCAATTTCAGAGTATCTCATCAAGTGGAAGAACTTACCCACTGAAGATTCTACATGGGAGGATGAGAATTTTATACAGAAGTACCCAGAGCTACTCAAGCATTGAGGACAACACTTTTTTGAAGGAGAGGGGCAT
>JAXQQM020076583.1:0-129067 GCA_034641835.2 Pinus albicaulis
GACCAAGATCACAATATGAAATTAAATTTGCAACACCAAATAAGGGTATTTGCCAATGAAACGAGATATATCAATCATCCATAAGCAAAATGATCATTAAAATGACAACATGCAATGAAGTAGTATGTAGAAGCAAATTTCTAAGTACCATAGAATTAAGCTTGTTGCAAAATTTAAGGAATTAAAATGCTTGTATCCAAAGTGCTTGAGATAATATTTGCATGTGAATTTTTAAACCATCAAGATAGCAAAAAATTTGGGAACTTTGCAAGTAAATGTGATGAGATAGTGCTCTTGGTTTATTTTATTAATTAGTTCTACAACAATGTGACAATTGAACTCTATTCTTCAGATCTCACCCTCGCCCAAATATTTGGATCTCACAGTGAGGAGTCCATAGAGGTAGAGGGTCCCTAAAACGTTTATTCAACCAACTTAAGTTGGAGGTAAATTTTAGAGATGCAAGTCTAGTATGAAAAGGGAAATGCCTAAATGATATAAAAGTGAGTTTGCAAGTGCTATTGAAAAGATGGAGATGATTCAATTAAATATGCTTCATAGTTAGAACAATAACTCAAGTTGCCATAAATTGAAAGTGCTATGCTTCTTTACTTGTAGTATATTGTGAAACTTATCCAAATGAGAAATAGATCACAAAGCATAAGTAAATGATGGCAAATGAGATTGCAAATTAAGAAATTAAATGACTATGCGATTTGTGTTACTTTCCACTTAGAGCATGCATATGTGATGTGAAAAAAAACGGAAACGTCAAAACCACTAAGTCAATCCATCTACAAATTCTCTCCTTTGGAATGGAGAGATAAGGATGCCAATGGGTAAAACCCATGCTCCCACAACAAAAACAGAAATTTTTATTAATTTTACAAGAATGAAATGACCATGAGGGCTTTTCTAAACCGAGGAAAGTCTTTACAAATAAAAATTGAGATCATAGACTTTTCCTCGGTGACAATTTCTAAGAACTCAAAATAAATTCAGACTTTACAATAGGAGAAGAGAAGCTAAACTTCTTCTAAGTCCACAACCAAAGAAGAGAGAGTTATCTTTCTCATTTGAAATTCAGCCCAAAGGTCCTGCAACAACTTGTTAGTAATTTCTTGCAGTTGTCCACTAAAGCTGTCATAAGAAAAAATTCGAAAGAGGGCTACAAAACCAATCAAATATTAGATAGATAAAATTACAAAATATTGAACAAAAATTTACAAAGAGCTAAGCCAAAGAGTTCGAGTAAACTCTCCTCTTTAAGTAGTCATATTCAAGCTCTTAGATAGCAAATGAAAGCAATGAAGTATAATGTTTTAAAAGATATTCAAATTTAGAAGTATTTGGCTTGTATACAAGCTATGTCTCAAAACCCCTGCAAAACCACTTTGTAAGATAAGACTATGAAGGTTCAAAGAACAAATGAGAGCTCCTTTGAGAATGTATCAAGAGTGGGTTGGTCTCTCCAAAGACTTCCCCCAACACTTGATTCTTTGATCCCAACAAGATGTTCCCTCTACAAAACTTCAGTCAAGAATTAGTTCCATATAGATCTAGCAATAAACAATGATAAGAAACTCTAGAGATTTATTTGAAACCAACTAGAGCATTATATACCTAGAGCATACTCCTAAATCAAATGTCAATGTAAGATAGCTCTACATTAACAAATCTACAAGAGCATATGAAAACAAATTAGATCAAAGCATGAGTAAAATGAATTATACCAATGATCAACAATTCATCACACTCCAAAAGGAGGAACACCTCATGAATGAAACCCCAAAGTCTTTATTGATATTTTTGAAAGTGTACAAGGCAGCAGCGCTTCTGCAAGCACAATAGCTAGTAAACAATTATTACAATATGAGAGCCCATGGCTCTATTATATAGAAAGTTGGGAGCAAATCCCAATGAAGAACCATATGCCAAGTGGTGAAAGGGAGGAGATCTCAAGGCAAATTCGAATTTGGTAAGTGGAGCTCTAATGCCAAGTGTAAAAATCGAATTCTGGCAAGTGGGCATCATTTTCTTCTTCCCATATGTGCCAAATTTGAATTTTATGATGAAATGACATGTGTATATGGTTGGTAACCCATGTGGGGACAATTTCCCACCAAAATCTCCACCAAATATTCTCCCAAATCCTCCCAAATATGCATTAATTTCACAAGTTCGAATTTCCAAGTAAGCAACTCTCATTTAATGCCGGAAATTCAATTTTATTTGAGCACATGTCTTTTCCTTGATTTTAGGAGTCCATATCACCTTGGGACTTCACTTTAACTCCTCCATAATTTTCCACCTCATTTCCACCTCATTTAGCATGTGTGGATATTTATTTTTCTCCATTTATTTAATTTCTGGCTTAATTAATTGCCAGATTTCCCACTAAACTTAGGGAAAGTGGGTTTTGAGGGCTCAAAACACATTTTTAACCCCTCAAAGTGTGTCATAGTAGAAAGTTGAGCGTGAGAGGTGTAATTTTGATTACTCATACCCCATACAACTTCTCTAGACAACACTTATTACAATTCAATTACAATTTTTATTGCAATTTTCGACTTGCGGGAAATCTAAAAAATTAAAAAATCACTACCCAGACCTAACCAAAGTCCACGAAATTTTTTGTGTAATCTAGTATAGTAATATACATTGACTCTAGACACTAGGAGTCACCCAAGGCCTCACCATCAAGCCGTACTCCGGCTTTGGGGTAAAATTGAAGGAAAAAACTCAATTAATTATTAACTCCTAGTAGGGAGATGATAATTAACCAAGTAAAAAAAAACCTCCCAGAGTAATACTCACTTGTTGGAAAGGTCCCAAGCTACCTAGGCCTGTTACAGACTCAATACTGACTCAAAACTCATCATTACTAGCATCACTTATTACAATTCCCCGTAGGGCGTGGAATTTGGGTACAAGAGAAAATGATAAGTAGAAATAAAGTTTAAAAACTCTGTTGAACTGATGATATCTGATGATATCTGATGGTACAAATGTCTCCTGGTTCATCTTTGGGCATGGAGTCTTCTCATTATCATCAAGTGCCACTCCAGTGGTCAACATTTGGCTCCATATGGGGATGCATGCTAGATATGAAGTGATAGTGTGCAAGAACCTGGAATCTACATCCACCGACCAAAGATATATATTAGCAGTATCCATTCAAAATAACATCAAATAAAATCTAGTACAGAAATGGAAATTTATTCTAGGAAACATAAATAACAATTTATTCATGAAATAAAACTACTTAAACAAAATTTACAAGGGATAGGGTTAGAAATATGATACACAGGATGCCCCATGGCATCAAATGTCTTCTGTAAAATCCATCTTGACAACCTGCCTACTCACAGGCAAATCTATAGGCTCTTTCTCTGATGTGCCTTGTCCAATTTTGACTATCTTAAGACTATGACTTGCCCCACTGTTAACCTGTTTGTGGCCATCAGATACACCAAACCTCTTCCTTTTCCTTTTTCGACTTTTGATGCATTGAGGTTTGATCCTGCTCAAAATTTGTGATTCATTTTTTATATCATTTTTCTTTTTTCGTTTTTTTCTTTTCTTCTTGGTTAGTTGGGATGGCGATGATGATGCAATTACTGTCAATCCTACAACTCTGTCTTGAAAATGCTCTGATGGAAGATTTGAAGTACCCAAGCCTTTTGAGCTATGCCTAATCTCTTCATTTTGAATCCGTTCTGTTAAGGGGGGAAGAAAATTTGTCAACACAACATCACTTCCTGTCTGGCATGATCTATAAATAATCTCATTGTTGGGTCTCCTTGGATCCTCAACATGATATCTTTTCTCTAACTCCCGATCAAGTCTGACAAAGGTATCATTTGGCATGGGGATGGTGGCATATGATAAATCCATTTGAAGGCTACCACCTAAATCTGATGCCCATTTTCTTGATAGGAGAATTCCCCATGAATCAGGAACATCTATCACAACAATATCCATAGTCATTATTTTGTCTGGGTATGCAACTAGGAAAACCTGTAAATCTTTAATTATCCCACACACTTCAATTCTTTTAGAATCCATTGAACATATGTTGTGATAGGGCCTAGATACCCTTAAATTCAGTTGCTCCATGACTTTCTTGGTCATGACATTTGATGAATCCCCTGAATCAAGCATGCAGTTGTGTAAAAGACGATCATTCACTATCAAAGAAACATAAAATGGCAGATGATCTTCATTCCCCACATAACAGTTCATACTTTTCAATACAATTTCTTCATCTTCTTGTTCATTATTAGGCTTTTCTTCTCTTTGAGTAACTTCAATTACACTTAGTAACTTGGCCCTTTGAGATGGTATCTTTAAAAGCTCTGTCACTGGGATAGAAACCTTTGCATTATTCACCCAATTGCCCAAGTCAAAATTTAATTCTGAAGTAGGAGGAGAAAAATTTCTGTGATTATTCTGGTCTTGAATATCCCTTCTCTGATAAGTCATCCCTTTCTGTTTTGCCATAGCAAGAATTTGTCCAGATGTAGGCTTTTCCCCAAAAATCTTAGTGACTTTGTCAAGATTTGCAATCATATTGTCAACCCCAAGATTATCAGGACTATGGTCAATCTCTTGATTACTTTCAATGGTATATATTTGATCTTCCATGGAGAACATATTGATTTGACCACTAGTTCCTACATGTTCTTCTCCCGACATGCTACCTTGCATAATTCTCTTTACATATGGGCATGTGGCTTCTTCATGGAACTCATTACATGGCCTACAAAAAGAGGGAATTTGATCTACCATGTTGGTGGATTCCAATGGATTTGGAGGCCTATAATCTTGTTGAGGGCCTTTATTCTTTTGCTATCCATTATTTGGCCTAGGTTGGAATCTTTGCACTTGCAATCTTTCCATGGCCACCAATCTACTTTGCATGGCTTGCATTTCTTTAGTGTGATTTGCTTCCATGCTCTTGATGAGTTGAGTTAATTCCTTAATAGAATCATGTGTAGTGTCTTCCTTGGCCTTGCCTTTGGAATCATTCGATTTCGATGGCCCTTTAGTGAAACCAGGAATTTCAGATTTCCCAGATTGCTTTCTGGCCCTGTCCATTTTCAAGGCTTCAGTTTGAGCTACACCCAAAGTTGTAGGCTCCTTTCTTCTCAACTCATAAGCAATGTCAACACCAAAAGAATCTAGATAGGAACATAAGAGAAATTCATCAGGAGGTTTAACAGTAGTAGGCATGCTTTTAACCAATTCATTGAATCTCTTGTTAAACTCCTCCATGGTTTCATTCTCATTTTTCTTCATGGTGCTAATGGCACTGATCAAATGACTATTCTATCTTCTCTCTCCATACTTTCCCATGAAAGCATTAACAATCGCTTGTAAAGAATCATACGAGTTAGCAGGTTGCTCAGTGAACCAATCAAGAGCATCCTCTTCCAAAGAGAGAACGAAAAGCCTCATCTTTACATCCTCATAGTTAGCAACGTTACACCACTTAAAGATGCAAACATTAAATTTCTTCACATGTGATGCAGCGCTAATGGCATTGTTACCTTGAAAAGAAGGCAACCTTTCAATAGCCTTGTCAGGGATATTGTGAGGATAGCCATTAATGTTAGTAAAGTTACAAGGAGCAAAAAGATCATTCATGATGTTAGGCTCAACTTGTCCTTGAAACAACAAATGAATGTCAGAAATAGCCTCTTGCCCAAGACTAGCAAGAGCTCTACTATGAGAAAGTCTATTTAACCTCTCTCTAAAAACCCTTTCAGGATCAGGAGAGGGGCGAACTAGACCACTTGAATTTCTCCTAGTAGAAACTCTTGCAAAATTAGGATTGAGTGGAGTCGCCACTTGAGCAAGAATCTAAATCTAAAATTCAAAAAATGCCAAAACTAAAAGTTAGTCATTTTCCCAGGCACAAGAAGACTTATCCCTGGCAATGGTGCCAAAAAATGTTATCGCTTGCCGCCTACACCTACCTACAGTTAGTGGGAAAAGCCTTCAACCCCACAGGTGTGGTTGGTGGCAAGGAACTCAGAGAAGGGGCTGTCACCTATTCCCAACTCTCTCCGTTTAAGCTGTCTCCTAGGTTAGCTAAGGGGGGTGGTCCCTAAAGGAAAACTAAGTTAAAGATGTGAGATTTCTAGGAGAATTGATTAGAAGGAATTACTTATCAAAGATGACTCGATTTCAATATGTAAACAAGCATATAAGTATATGAGCAATATTCAATGACGTGTTCAAAATATAGACCAGTGCTTTAAAGTAGATAACAAATGCTTGCTCAAAAATGAAATTCAAGATATAATGACAATAATCCCACAAATGAAGTGTTAGACCAAGATTACAAGATGAAATTAAATTTGCAACACCAAATAAGGGTATTTGCCAATGAAACGAGATATATCAATCATCCATAAGCATAATGATCATTAAAATGACAACATGCAATGAAGTAGTATGTAGAAGCAAATTTCCAAGTACCATAGAATTAAGCTTGTCGCAAAATTTAAGGAATTAAAATGCTTGCATCCAAAGTGCTTCTTGAGATAATATTTGCATGTGAATCTTTAAACCATCAAGATAGCAAAAAATTTGGGAACTTTGCAAGTAAATGTGATGAGATAGTGCTCTTGGTTTATTTTATTAATTAGTTCTACAACAAGGTTACAATTGAACTCTATCTCGCAATCTGCCGCTAAAATATTATCATTTCAGTCAGCTTCACACTTAATTGCAGCAAGTACCATAAAGTGTACAGGCGTGAACCGAAATTTCAACTTCTTCGCTTAAGCTATTTGTGGTTAGTTATAGTGGTCTCAAAAGGAATCCTATTGTTTGATGAGATTTCTAAGAGAATTGATTAGAAGGGATTACTTATCAAAGATGACCCGATTCCAATATGTAAACAAGCATATAAATATATGAGCAATATTCAATGATGTGTTCAAAATATAGACCAGTGCTTTAAAGTAGATGACAAATGCTTGCTCAAGTGAAATTCAAGATATAATGATAATAATCCCACAGCGAAGGGGTTAGACCAAGATCATAACATGAAATTAAATTTGCAACACCAAACAAGGGCATTTCCACACGAAAACGAGATATATCAATCATTCATAAGCATAATGATCATTAAAATGACAACATGCAATGAAGTTGTATGTAGAAGCAAATTTCCAAGTACCATAGAATTAAACTTGTTGCAAAATTTAAAGAATTAAAATGCTTGCATCCAAAGTGCTTCTTGAGATAATATTTGCATGTGAATCTTTAAACCGTCAAGATAGAAAAAAATTTGGGAACTTTGCAAGTAAATGTGATGAGATAGTACTGTTGGTTTATTTTATTAATTAGTTCTTGATACTATGTTGGTCTGGTCTCCTGACCTCGTGATCCTCAACCTTCAGCCTCGGCCTCCCAAGTGCTGGGATTCTTCTCACCGTGAGATCCAAATATTTGGGCGAGGGTGAGGTCTGAGGATTAGAGTTCAATTGTAACCTTGCTTTAGAACTAATTAATAAAATAAACTAAGAGCACTATCTCATCACATTTACTTGCAAAGTTCCCAAATTTTTTGCTATCTTGATGGTTTAAAGATTCACATGCAAATATTATCTCAAGAAGCACTTTGGATGCAAGCATTTTAATTCCTTAAATTTTGCAACAAGTTTAATTCTATGGTATTTGGAAATTTGCTTCTACATACAACTTCATTGCATGTTGTCATTTTAATGATCATTATGCTTATGGATGATTGATATATCTCGTTTCATTGGCAAATACCCTTATTTGGTGTTGCAAATTTAATTTCATATTGTGATCTTGGTCTAACACTTCCTTTGTGGGATTATTGTCATTATATCTTGAATTTCATTTTTGAGCAAACATTTGTCATCTACTTTAAAGCACTGGTCTATATTTTGAACACGTCATTGAATATTGCTCATATACTTATATGTTTGTTTACATATTGGAATCGAGTCATCTTTGATAAGTAATTCCTTCTAATCAATTCTCCTAGAAATCTCACATCTTTAACTTAGTTTTCCTTTAGAGACCACCCCCCTTAGCTAACCTAGGAGATAGCTTAAACGGAGAGAGTTGGGAATAGGTGACAGCCCCTTCTCTGAGTTCCTTGCCACCAACCACACCTGTGGGGTTGAAGGCTTTTCCCACTAACTGTAGGTAGGTGTAAGCGGCAAGTGATAACAAGCTGGTCATTTCGACTTCTTGAGCACGCTGGCTGTTTAGCTTGTCTGCAACATTATTTAGTGCATTGAGTGTCTCCGTTCGGAGATCTCACCCTCAGCCCCGGGGGACTTCGAGTGCCTGCTCGAGTGAGGTTGTTCCATCAGTATTTTGCTGGAGGATTGGTGTTTGGCTTTGTGGAGGAGCAGTGCATTCAGAGACTGCGCAGTCTTGAGATGGAGGACGCAGTGCATTCTTGGGGAGCTCCAGATTGGGTTTCTTTTGGAGGATTTGAGCCTGGAGATTGAGCAAGGGGCCAGCCCTTGCCCATTGGAGGATTTTGGTAGAGTTTGTGGCCATATTTTGGTGGTTTCCATTCAGCCTCAGTGCAGAGCCTTGGAGGATAGCGTAGATCCTCAAGGGGGTGATTTTCACGGGTCAGCCATTTCAGAAATGCTTTCTGGGCTTTTCTGGGTTTGGTGAGCAGAGGCAGATTCCAGAGTTTCAGCTCATTCCGAGGAGGGGAGCAGCCCCAAATCCTCATTTTGTTCCAGCAGTAGTAGCTACACGGCAGATTTCCAGCAGCTTGGACGCAGATCAGAGAGCAGCCATTTCCTTGCCATTCTGAGAGTATTTCTTCACTTGCTTTGAGCAAGTCTAAGTGCCATCACTCTGATCATCTATTGTACTCCGTTATATTTCTCAGTATAATAAAATGGCTTAGCATTCTTTCTATATTTCTGGAGTATTTGTTACATGTTCGATATATGCTATTGTATGCTTGCTCTACTGTTATTTCTCTCTCTTTGAGCATTTCAGTTCTATATCACTTGGTGTGTTTTCCCCATACTCTTAGACAGAGTCTGGAAAGGGCCAGGTAGCCTCTAGATTACCCTCTCTTTAGAGGTGAAATATCTGGTAAGCGCCCTCCCAGTCCATCTCTGGTTGGAGTTTGCTTGTGTTTGAGAGATATCCTTGAAACGGGATATTACAGTGGTATCAGAGCATAGATCTGGCTCAACATGTGGATCTAGTTGTCTATGACACCTGGGGAGAAGCCCTACATCTGCTACAGAGGTAGGAAGTACAGAGATATTGAGCGTAGGTTGGAGAACACCTACGAAGAGGGGGATTGTGTTTGGGGGGTGGACACATAATAGGAGGAGCCGGAGATAGACGCAAAGCAGGAGGAGCCTGTGGTAGACGCAGAGCAGGGAGAGCCGATGGCAGATGATAGTGAGGCAAAACAGTTTGGGGAGGCACTCCTCAAATCAGTGCAGGATCTGGCGAGACAGATTGTGGTGATGGGTCAGATATTCACTGCTGTGGAGGCTAGACAGCGTGAAACCCCAAGGGGTTTCCATGTTGGTGAGGGGTCGGGCACATCCCATCATTTGCCGGAGCAGGATGCCACTCTGCACCAGGCATCACATGCACCCACACGTTCCACTATGCCCACTTTTCTGGGTGCAGACACAGGGGCAGGAGCACAACATGAGCCAGGGCCTGGTCACATGGGTGACTATTTTGCTGAGTATCAGGCATATGGGCAGGAGTTCAGGGATGCCCTTTCATTCAAAGATTTTGTTCAGCTCCAGCGGTACACCAGACCCCGCGACCATCACAGAGGGCACCGGCATTATCATGATGGGGACACCCAGCGCACAGCAAGCCGATTCCATTTGCCAACGTTTGATGGCTCATCAAACAGTTCGGCAAAGTCTTGGGTGGAGAAGCTGGATATATATTTCCAGCTTAACCAGATGGCAGAGTCGGAGGCCATCAAGGTGGCTACGCTTCATTTGGATGGTGACGCCCAGGACTGGTGGTTCCATGGGATGGTGACACTCGGGCATTTGATAGTGACCACATATGCCGAGTTCACCCGGAGATTGATAGAGAGATTTGACCGGAGGGATTCAGAGGAGCATTTTGTTGAGCTGACGAGGCTCAAACAGACCGAGAGTCTGGAGACATATATTGCAGATTTTCTGAGGGTTTCAGTGATGGTGCCAGATTTATCCGCAGCACGGATGATCTACATGTTTGTTGAGGGGTTAGCAGAGCCACTTCAGGGTCTAGTCAGATCCACTAGACCAGCCACACTCCAGGACGCCATTGGCAGGACCTGGGATTTGCAGGATGCCTTACCCAGCTCCAGGACACCTTATCCCCAGAGACAGGCTTTCCAACCAAAGGGGAAGGATGTGAGGATTCCGCCTCCTAAGGGGAATCCGGGTAGGGGACAGCTAGATGATGATGCTAGGAGGGAGTTGAAGAAGAAGAGGTTGTGCTTTACCTATCAGGAGCCGTGGGCACCAGGACACAGATGTGCTGCTAGAAAAGCACATTTCATCGAGGTCTTCTCCGAGAGCAGCGGGGAAGAGGAGGAGCATGAGGATGGGGAAGCAGGAGACAGTTAGACAGCGCAGGACCATTTGCCACCTCCAGCTCCAGGAGCATGAGGTGGAGCTTTTGCACCCACAGGGGGAACCCTTGCAGCCTTGCGAGGAGTATCCAAGTATTTGACGCTGCGTGTCCGAGGGACAGTACGTGGGCAGCGAGTTTCAGTTTTGGTGGACAGTGGGGCAACCCACAACTTCATCGATGCACAGATGGTTGAGCGGAGAGGCATACAGACAGAGAGCTTCGATGGGTTTTTAGTGTTGGTCCCAGGAGACTAGACGATGCAGTGTGCCATGTATGTTCCAGAGCTGGCTGTGACGATGGGTACCTACATAGTGACCGACCACTTTTTCGTGGTCAACATACCAGATACCAATGTGGTATTGGGTGTACAGTGGCTGATTACTCTGGGGAAGGTCACCACAGATTGGGAGGCCTTGGAGATGGAGTGGGATGATAAGAAGGTCAGGAAGCATGAGAAGATTCGTGGGATACACACTTATCCGCCCCAGACTGTTTCAGCTCACTGGATGGAGGCAGACTTCCGGAAGGGAGACATAGAGTTGGCAGTTGAGTTGCGAGAATCAGAGACAGGGAATACCGGGCAGACAGTTCATCCGGATATACAGGCCATCCTTGACAGGTATGATACGGTGTTTGGGGATATACCACCAGGCCGGCCACCAGATCGGGGGTTTGAGCACACTATTGAGTTAGAGCAGGGCATTCAGGCCATGATTACCACACCCTATAGGCACCCCAAGGCCTATCGGGATGAGATTGAGCGAGCCATCCAGGAGTTGCTGGCTCTTGGACATATTCGGCCCAGCACCAGTCCTTTTGCTTCTTCTGTGGTGTTGGTGAAGAAGAAGGACGTCACATTGAGAATGTGCATTGATTACAGGGCCCTGAATAAGAAGAGCATGAAGAATAGGTACCCCATACCGTAGATAGATGAGCTGATGGATGAGTTGAGAGGAGCACAGTTCTTCTCAAAGATTGATTTGAGATCCGGGTACCACCAGATTCGCGTGAGGGAACAGGACATTCCCAAGACCGCTTTCAGGTGCCATTACGGCCACTTTGAGTTCTTGGTTATGCCTTTCGGACTAACCAATGCCCCAGCTACTTTCCAGTCATGCATGAACCATATCTTCCGCAGTCATCTGAGGAAGTTTGTATTGGTTTTTTTCAATGATATACTGATATATAGCAGGACATGGGAGGAGCATCTCCAGCATATCGAGGCAGTGCTACATATCTTGGAGGAGCAACAGTTCTATGCTAAGCTCTCCAAGTGTGAGTTTGGGTTGACGGAGATGTTGTATTTGGATCACATCATTGGAGTGGATGGAGTGAGGGTCCACGAGGAGAAGATCAGGGCCATCAGAGATTGGCTAGAGCCGAGAAACGTGATGGAACTTCGAGGATTTATCGGTATCTGCACTTATTATAGGAAGTTCGTCAAGAGTTTCTCTCAGCTTGCTGCACCCCTTACAGATTTGACGAAGAAGGGGGCATTCATTTGGTCAGATACAGCGCAGCGGGCCTTTGACAAGCTCAAGGAGGTTATGAGCAGCTGCCCAATGCTTGCATTGCCAGATTTTACGTAGCCTTTTGTTTTGGAGTGTGATGCATCGGGAGAGGGGATCGGTGTAGTTTTGATGCAGGGAGGCCACCATATAGCCTACGAGAGCCGGAAACTCCTTCCTCATGAGCGGTTGTATCCTATATACGACAAGGAGATACTGGCCATTATGCATGCATTGGCCAAATTCCGGTAGTACTTGGTGGGTAACAGGTTCAGGGTGAGGACTGATCACAACAGCCTCAAGTTCTTTTTGGAGCAGAAACAGCTACAGGAGAGGCAGCAGAAGTGGATCAACAAGATCCAGGCTTATGACTTTGACATTGAGTATGTCAAGGGGAAGAACAACGTGGTAGCTGATGCACTTTCACGTAGACCAGCCACGTTGTCTCTAATGAGTTTGGATACAGATTGGAGGGTTCGACTCTTGGTGGAGTACTCCAAGGACAGATTTGCTTGTGAGGTTCTGGATGGTTAGGTGACAGATGACAGGTACAAGGTGATAGATGAGATCATCTACTATAGAGATAGGATCTTCTTGACTGAGGGCTCCCAACTCAAGAAGAAGATACTTTAGGCGTCCCATGACTCACCATTGTCCGGCCATCAGGGGTTTACCAAAACCTACCGGGCCATCAGAAAGAGGTTCTCATGGAAGGGCCTCAAGGAGGACGTACTCCAGCATATCAAGGAGTGCGAGGTTTGCCAGAGAAACAAGGGAGAGATGAACCATCCCGTAGGGTTGTTGTAGCCTCTTCCTATTTCGGAGGGGAAATGGGAGAGCATTTCGATGGATTTCATCACAGGGTTGCCCATGGTGCAGGGCAATGACTGTATATACGTCGTCGTTGATCGGCTGACGAAGTATGCACACTTTTTCGCCATATCCGCACACTATTCAGCAGCGTAGGTGGCAGAGTTGTTCTTCAGAGAGATTTTTAGGTTACATGATCTTCCCAAGACCATCATCAGTGACAGGGACAACCGCTTTATGGGCGGATTCTAGCAGGAGCTTTTCCGGCTGGTGGGGACAGAGTTGACACGAGCACCAGCTACCACCCACAGACAGACGGGTAGACAGAGATAGTTAACAAGTGGCTGGAGGGCTACTTGCATAACTATTTTAGTGGGTAGCAGAGGGCATGGCTAAAGTGGCTGCATCTGGGGGAGTATTGCTACAACAACACACATCACATGTCCATTTGTATGTCTCCGTTCTATGCTTTGTATGGATACCATTCTTTATCTTTTGTTGATGTGATGTTTGGTGCTAGCAAGGCTCCGAGAGCCAAAGATTGGATCCAAGAGAGTCAGGAAATCCTCCGAGCTCTCAAGGATAACATGGCTACAACGCAAAACCAGCGGAAGCTGTATGCCGACAGGGGTCGGGTGGAGAGACAGTTTCAGGTAGAAGACTTGGTCTACCTACGTTTGCAGCCATACCAATAGTCGTCACTGAAGTAGAAGGGAGCTGAGAAGCTCAAGCCCCGTTTTTATGGGCCATACAGGGTGATACGCAGGGTTGGACAGGTTGCTTATGAGTTGGAGCTGCCCCAAGGCAGCAAGATTCATTACATTTTCCATGTATCATGCCTGAAGAAGGCATTGGGGCAGCAGGTGACAGTTACAGGTGAGCTACTGCCTATGGATGATGAGGGGCATTTGGTGTTGCAGCCAGAGGCCATTATTGATACCAGGGAGAGACAGCTGCGGAGCAGAACAGTCCGGGAATTCTTATTGAGGTGGAAGAATTTGCCAGATGAGAATGCCACTTGGGAGAGTGAGAAGATCTTGCAACATCCATCACTACAGTTGCTTGGGGTCAAGCAACATTTTGTCGGGGGAGACTGTAATATTCCCAATTAGTGATAGCTAATTGGAAATATTAATTTTGATTAATTTTACCTTATGTAGTTATATTATAAATAATAGTGAGTTGAGGGGGGACATAACTCACTCAAAAATAAAAAGTGCACTCCCTAGTAGACACACGTTGTAACTTAAGTGAGTCAAGGGGGCCAGGAGACCACGTAGAGAGGGGGCCCACATAGATCACATGGAGGGACTGCGCAGGCCAAGATGGAGCACGTGGCAAAGGGAGGCAACGTTAGAGGAGGTAAGCCTTAGGGTTTGAGAGAGGCTAACACTATATAGAGAGGAGAGCCTCCTCATTTTGATCATTCGATGTTTATGATATTGAGCTGGTCATTTCGACTTCTTGAGCACGCTGGCTGTTTAGCTTATCTGAAGCACTGTTTAGTGCATTGAGTGTCTCCGTTTGGAGACCTCACCCTCAGCCCCGGGGGACTTCGAGTGCCTGCTCGGGTGAGGTTGTTCCATCAGTATTTTGCAGGAGGATTGGTGTTTGGCTTTGTGGAGCAGTGCATTTAGAGACTGCGCAGTCTTGAGAGGGAGGACACAGTCCATTCTTGGGGGGCTCCGGATTGGGTTTCTTTTGGAGGATTCGAGCCTAGAGATTGAGCAAGGGGCCAGCCCTTGCCCATTGGAGGATTTTGGTAGAGTTTGTGGCCGTATTTTGGTGGTTTCCATTCAGCCTCAGTGCAGAGCCTTGGAGGATAGCGTAGATCCTCAAGGGGGTGATTTTCGGGGGTCGGCCATTTCAGAAATGCTTTTTGGGCTTTTCTGGGTTTGGTGAGCAGAGGCAGATTCCAGAGTTTCAGCTCATTCCGAGGAGGGGAGCAGCCCCAAATCCTCATTTTGTTCTAGCAGTAGCAGCGACACGGCAGATTTCCAGCAGCTTGGATGCAGATCAGAGAGCAGCCATTTCCTTGCCATTTTGAGAGTATTTCTTCACTTTCTTTGAGCAAGTCTAGGTGCCATCACTTTGATCACCTATTGTATTCCATTATATTTCTCAGTATAATAAAATGGCTTAGCATTCTCTCTATATTTTTGGAGTATTTGTTACATGTTTGATATATGCTATTGTATGCTTGCTCTACTGTTATTTCTCTCTTTGAGCATTTCAGTTCTATACCACTTGGTGTGTTTTCCCCATACTCTTAGACAGAGTCTGGAAAGGGCCAGGTAGCCTCCAGATCTCATCCTCTCTTCAGAGGTGAAATATCTGGTAAACGCCCTCCCAGTCCATCTCTGGTTGCAGTTTGCTTGTGTTTGAGAGATATCCCTGAAACAGGATATTACACCCCAAGAGCTCCAAGAGCTCATCGTCCAATAGGACCCTCAACATAGGGTCGTTCAACGATACCAAGATTCTCACGGAAGGTTAGGAACTTGAGCTTCCCCAAGGGCTTTGTGAGAATATCCACGACCTGCTCATCAGTTCCTATATGATCGAGCCTTACGGCGCTTCGCTGTACCATATCCCAGATAAAGTGGTACCTGATATCAATATGCTTGTATCAATCATGGAACACAAGATTCTCGGACAACCGAATCCCACTCTAGTTATCACAGAGTATCACGGTGGTATCTAGCACATGCCTGAACAACTCACTGAAGAGCTTTCGCAACCAAACTGCTTCACAACAGGCCATACTCGATGCAATGTATTCGGCCTCCGCGGTGCTCAAAGCGACCGACTTCTGCTTCCTGGTCATCCATGATATCGAAGGAGATCCAAGAGTGAAGCAACATCCCGATGTGCTCTTACGATCCACCACACTGCCAGCCCAATCGACATCAGTATATTCATGGAATGTCACGCTCCTGACAGTGTATCTCAGTCCAAGGTTTGTTGTGCCCCGAAGATATCTCAGCAGATTCTTGGCACTTACCCAGTGAATGTGATGAGGTTCAACCATATGTTAACTCAAAGTGTTCACTGCAAATCATACGTCCGGACAGGTGTTCACTAAGAACATCAATGCCCCCACGAGTTGACAATACTTAGTAGGATTTGCTAGCACGGGCTCAGCAATGCTGCCACTCAACTTCTTAAAGTTGAGCTCCATCGGTGTCGACATGGAATTGTAGAAATTCCTTGTTTTCCCACCCCGGTTTTCAGTTTCACCTTATTTCTCCAAATAGTTAAATGCCCTTTCCCATATCCTTACATTCAACAAACTGGAAAATAAATTTTTGCTGAAAACACAAATTCTGGAAAATTTACAGAATGCTGGAAAATGCAAAAATAAAAATCAGCAAGCTTAAAACAGTCATTCACACATTTTAACACAAATATTTTTGGTCAACATGACCCTGGAAAAACCCCCTACAACTCTTGGGGAAAACCAGTTTGAGAGCTCCTTATTTCTGAAAAATGCTTTTCACAGTGAAACAGGAAAAACTCAGAAAAAATTCCAGCAACCAATTTACAGACTTATCTCGATTTCCGTGCTTGCACACCGCCTCGGAAATTGTGCCAAATCAGCAACAATAGAAAACATAAAATTTACAGCACCTTAGGACAACATTAAACGTTGTACGGCCACCTCGGGAAGCATGCCGGAACAGCCGTACTTTGATGTACAGACTGTACAGATTTTGTACAACAACCTCTCTCGAAATCCATGACAAAAATCTGGGCTGTGCTGCTGTCCTCTTCCTCGGTTTTTGTGCCGAAAATGACAGCCACCCTCTTCCTTGGAAAACGTGCCTGATTTTTGTGCCTTGAAGTGCATGCTTGCTGCTGTACCCTCTTCCTCGATTTTTGTGCCTCCTCACTTGGAAACACTACCTCTCCCTTGCTGTACGGATTTTCTGCCTTGGTATGTGTGCCAATAAACGCTGTTGTACCTTTGCTGAAATCTCTTCACTGCTGCCCTCCTCCTCACTGCTCAGAAAAATCTCCAGCTCTCTTTCTCTCCTTCTCCCAATCTACTCATGAAAGAATGAATGAACTTTTCCTCCTTTCCCTCCTTTAACCTAACCCTAAGTGAATTTTGGGGAATCCCTAAATCCAATGGCTGAAATAGATTGAGATCTAGGGCTGAGATTAAATGCTCATTTAAATCTCACTTTCTATTTTTTAATTCACCCCACTTTAATAAAGACTCACTTAGTCATTTATTTCCAAAGTCACTTTTCCTTTCTAATTTTACATTGACTTTATTAAAGTCACTTTAAAATTAGACTTTAGTAACTTTATCACTTAAAGTCACTTTAAAATTAGACTTTAGTAACTTTATCACTTAAAGTCACTTTTAAATTAGACTTGACTTTATAAAAATTATAAAGTCACTTTAGGAGAAAAAAATAAATTCTTTTGGACACTTTTCGCTAGGCCAAAGATCAAAGCCTTAGGGAACCACCTGTCCTCCGGTAACCAAATTTCAACACTCCCTCTTACCGAGGAAGGTGTTCCTCACCACACCCATCTTGTCTCTGAAGTAGACATGCTTGCCCGTGGTAAGGCTTTGGTAAGAATATCTGCAACCTGCTCATCAGTGGGAATATACTCAAGCTTCACAGCTCCCTTCTGAACATAGTCTCTGATGAAATGATATTTGATCCCGATATGCTTTGACCTGTCATGAAATACCGGATTCTCCGTGAGTTTAATGCAACTCTGATTATCACAGTAAATCACTGAAGGTCTCAACGGCTGACCAAATAAGCCAAACAACATCTTGCGAAGCCAGATGGCCTCACAACTAGCTAGACTGGCTGCCATATACTCTGCTTCCGCTGAACTCAATGCTACTGACTGCTGCTTCCGGCTGAACCATGACACCACCGCCGAACCCAACCCAAAACAGCACCCTGAAGTGCTCTTCCTATCAGAAGCACAACCTGCCCAATCAGAATCAGTGTAACCTGCCAATCTCACTCCATCCCCCTGCCTATAGTCCAGACCATAATCCACTGTCTCCGCAGCAATTTAAAATGTGTTTTGCAGCCACCCAGTGAACCTTCCTAGGCTCACACATAAACTCACTCATCGTGTTGACTGCAAAACAAATATCTGGCCTAGTGTTGACCAAATACATCAAGGAACCAATCAGCTGTCTGTACAATGTGGGATCCACCAACTTGGAATCCGAAGCATGAAGCTTCTTCCAGTTGGTGATCATCGGTGTCGACATGGGTTTACAATCCTCCATGTGGAATCTGCCAAGGATATCCACAATATACTTCCTCTGCCTCAGGAAGAAATGCCCCTCCTCCTGCTACACCTCCTAACCCAAAAATGCATCGAGTCGATGTCCTTCATCTCAAACTCCGCCGCAAAATCTCTCTTGCAGTGCTCTATGAGTCTCTCTGCACCTGTAATGACTAAGTCATCCACATACAACACCATAATGAGAGGCTCCTCACCTATCACAATATAGTAAAGGTTCGGATCTGCCTCACTCTTTGTGAAACCCATCCCCTGCAAGTATGTATCTATCCTCGAGTACCAAGCTCTGGGAGCTTGCTTCAGGCCATAAAGGGCCTTCTTCAGTCTGCACACATGGGACTCCTTCCCATGCACCTCAAAGCCCTGTGGCTACTCAATGTACACCTCCTCCTGTATGAAGCCATTGAGAAATGCGGTCTTCACATCCATCTGGTGGATATTCCAAGCCATCTCTGCTGCTATCGATATAATGGATCGGATCGAAGTATATCGAGCCACGGGAGCGAAGGTCTCCTCATAATCAACTCCCTCTACCTGGGAGAACCCTCTAGCCACAAACCTCGCTTTGAATTTCTCAATGGTGCCATCTGCAACATGCTTTACCTTGTAAAGCCATCTGGAAGTAACCATGGATTTGCCCTCAGGCCTCGGCACCACCTCCCAAACATCATTCTTCATGATAGAAGAATACTCCTCCTGCATGGCCTCTCTCCAGAACTGTTGGCTAGCTGCCTCCTCATAGCTAGAAGGCTCAGAGTCAAGGATGCTGGTAGCCATTGCCATATAGCTACAAAACCTCTCACGTGGTCTGCTCTCTCTGACCGGCCTCTTAGGCCCAGCAATAGATGTGGCCTCTCTCAAGGTGTGCTGAAGCCACTTGGGCTTCCTCTTCCCTGAGCATACTTCACCCATTGGAGAATGAAACTCCTCCTCCTCATCATCATCAGGAGCCTGAACTCCTGATTGTCTGTCTGCTATCCTCTTGCCTGCCCCTGAACCTGTAGAAGCTGAGGTATCGTGTGAACTGTCCATCAGTGGACTCCCTAGTGAACTGCTCTGTGGACTGCTCTGCATGCTGTTCGAAGCACCACCCATCTGACTCTGTGAGCCACTGCTCACTGACGGACCTGACATCATCATAGATGTACCTCCGGATCCTCCTGTTCCCTGCCCACTGGATCCCTCGTGGATCGACTACGCCCAGCTGCCCGAGGTCTTGTCATCTGCATACTCTAACTCTCGTGACCTCCTAAAGGCCCTATCCTCCTCGAACTTCACATCCCGCCCGACAACAACTTTCCTCTGCGCAGGAATGTAAATCCGAAAGGCCTTTGAGGTCTCACTGTAGCCCACAAAGATACCCTTCTCTGCTGTGGGCTCTAGTTTGGTCCTCTTCTCCTTGGGTATGTAGGAGTATGTAATGCACCCAAAGATACGAAGATGACCAATATCAGGCTTCTTCCCAGAAAAAGCCTCCTCCGGAGTCATATGCCCCAAGGCATGATGCGGACTCCTGTTCTGCAAATAAACAGCTGTGTTGCAGGCCTCTGCCCACAAAAACAATGGCAACCCCTGATCATGTAACATGGCTTTGGCAGCCTCTCCGATGGATCTGTTCTTCCTCTCCGCAACCCCGTTCTGCTGGGGGTTGTAAGGAACAGTGAACTCCCTCCTAATGCCTGCCTCTGCACAATAGTCAACAAACTCTCCAAGGGTGTACTCTCCTCCATTGTCCGACCTCAGGGACTTGATCTTCCGACCAGTCTGTGTCTCCACAAGAGCTCTGAACTCCTGAAACCGCTTGAAGACCTCACTCTTGGTCTTCAAGAAATAAATCCAGGTCCTCCTGGAGTGATCATCAATGAATAACACATAGTACTCATATCCACTCAAGGAAACATGAGACATCCAACCGCTCACATCGGAATGAATCAAATCAAGTATCCCAGTCGCTCTGCTGTCACTGCTGGGAAAAGGGGATTTGGCAAACTTGCCCATCGCACATCCTCTGCAAGTATCAAAGTGATCAGTACTGAAATCTGGCACACCTGTAGTGATCTCCCGCTGTAGGTCCCAGCAAGGCCCTAAGTGACTTCTATGCCTCATCTGCTGCAACATTCTCACACAAATTTCGTAATCGCTAGCTCACTGTTTACTACTACTCAATGCCAAAGGGGGTTGAAATGCAAACTTGTACACCTTTGCATGGCGTACACCTATCACTCTAGCTCAATCAGCTAGAGCACCCCTGGGATATATTAGCACCTGTCCTCTCCTGAACAATATCTCATACCCTCTGTCGTCCAATGCTGAGACGGATATGAGGTTCTTCCTCATCCTTGGCACATATAGAACATCTGACACCTTAAAAGGATAAGTTTAGACTTTCACTGCAATGTTCCCACACCGATCGCTCTAACAACTCTGTCTCACCGAGTACTAGCTCTATATCAATGTCACTCTCTCGAAAGCTCTCGGTAAGCACTACGACTTTGTCATGACGCAGCCCCACCGTCCATACACAACGACACTCAAGATGCTCTCACATTTAGGAAGTATGTTCTCTAACTCTGTAAGGTGTACTCCTGCACTAGAAGACTCACACGCAATGAACCCAAACTCCCGATCAAAGCGATCTGCAAAGTCCTCAACCTCTGCTGAAGCTGCCATGCTCTGGTTCTTCCCCTTCTTCTTCTTCTTCTCCGGACACACAACTGCATAGTGTCCCATCTTCTGACAATTCCAACACTTCACCTTGGAATAGTCGTTTTGTGTGTTACCTTGTTTACGTTTACCTTTGCCTTTGCCCCCACCATTGCTTGTGGAAGCCTGCTTCTCCCCTTTGCCTTTCTTGCCTCTTGCCAACAGTGCTACATCCTCATCCTGCTCAACTGGCTTGGCTACCCCAAGCTGACCTTTCCTGATCTCTGTCTGAATGCAATCATCCCAAAACCTCTCCCATGTGGGAAGGGTCTCACGTGCACAAACCCCATCAGCAAAGTTCATCCATGAACTGGGGAGGCCATTCACTGCTATCCGCACCAACTTAGTGGGTTGAATGACCTCTCCAATTGCTGCCAACTCATCTCTCACATTAGTAATCTTTGTGAGATATCCAACTGCACTATCAATCTTACCCATCTTAATGGTTTTCAGCTTCTCCTTCAGGACCATTTTCCGGTTCTCATTGGTACTTTGGTAGAGATTGGACAATGTTGTCCACATCTCATGAGCATTTCTCTTTCCTCTCACATGAGGAATGCAATGGTCTTTGATTCCGTCTAGTATCAGTCTCTTACCCTTGTTGTTCTTTCTATTATATGCTGCCAACTGAACAACATCAGTACGCACATTAACAGGCTGTTGTGTGGTATGAACCATGATATCCCAGACTTCTGCCTCCTCAAAGATACTCTGCATTCTCTCCTTCCAAACGCTGTAATTGTTATGCCCATCCAACCTATCCTCCACCCTCAGTCCCAATGACATCCTGCTGTCCTAAAACTGAAAATAGCACTGCTGTAGTAAAGATAAAAATTTTGTTTGTGAGAAAATCAGCTTGCTGGAATTTTCTGAGTGAAAAATCAACAGGCTGTATTTTTCTCCCTGCTGTCCCAAACTGCACTTTCAGCACTCAAGCTCTGATACCATGTAGAAATTTCTTGTTTTTCCACCCCGGTTTTCAGTTTCACCTTATTTCTCCGAATAGTTAAATGCCCTTTCCCATATCCTTACATTCAACAAACTGGAAAATAAATTATCGCTGAAAACACAAATTCTGGAAAATTTACAGAATGCTGGAAAATGCAGAAATAAAAATCAGCAAGCTTAAAACAGCCATTCACACATTTTAACATGGATATTTTTGGTCAACATGACCCTGGAAAAACCCCCTACAACTCTTGGGGAAAACCAGTTTGAGAGCTCCTTATTTCTGAAAAATGCTTTTTACAGTGAAATAGGAAAAACTCAAAAAAAATTCCAGCAACCAATTTACAGACTTATCTCGATTTCCGTGCTTGCACACTGCCTCGGAAATTGTGCCAAATCAGCAACAACAGAAAACAAAAAATTTACAGCACCTTAGGACAACATTAAATGCTGTACAACCACCTCGGGAAGCGTGCCGGAACAGCCGTACTTTGCTGTACGGACTGTACAGATTTTGTACAACAACCTCTCTCGAAATCCGTGCCAAAAATCTGGGATGTGCTGCTGTCCTCTTCCTCGGTTTTTGTGTTGAAAATGACAGGCACCCTCTTCCTTGGAAAACGTGCCTGATTTTTGTGCCTTGAAGTGCGTGCTTGCTGCTGTACCCTCTTCCTCGATTTCTTTGCCTCCTCACTTGGAAACACTACCTCTCCCTTGCTGTACGGATTTTCTGCCTCGGTATGTGTGCCAATAAATGCTGCTGTACCTTTGCTGAAATCTCTTCACTGCTGCCCTCCTTCTTCTCACTGCTCAGAAAAATCTCCAGCTCTCTTTCTCTTCTTCTCCCAATCTGCTCATGAAAGAATGAATGACCTTTTCCTCCTTTCCTTCCTTTAACCTAACCTTAAGTGACTTTTGGGGAATCCCTAAATCCAATGGCTGAAATAGATTGAGATCTAGGGCTAAGATTAAATGCTCATTTAAATCTCACTTTCTATTTTTTAATTCACCCCACTTTAATAAAGACCCACTTAGTCATTTATTTCCAAAGTCACTTTTCCTTTCTAATTTTACATTGAATTTATTAAAGTCACTTTAAAATTAGACTTTAGTAACTTTATCACCTAAAGTCACTTTTAAATTAGATTTGACTTTATAACTTTATAAAGTCACTTTAGGAGAAAAATTAAATTCTTTTGGACACTTTTCCCTAGGCCGAAGATCAAAGCCTTAGGGAACCACCTGTCCTCCGGTAACCAAATTTCAACAGGAATTATAGTCCACCATTCCAAATCTTTCCGGAAGCTTTACAATATATTTTCCTTGAGAAAGGAAAATCTCGCCAGGTCTCTACCAGACCTCCAGGCCTAGGAAGTAATGCATCAGTGCTAGGTCCTTCATTTTGAGCTCAACAACGAGCTCCCTCTTACACTGATGAATGAGAAGGTCAACACTTGTCAGGAAGAGGTCATTCACATACAACACCAGAATGAGAGGCTTTTCTCTATCAGCCTTGAAGTAAAGGTTCATATCAACATTACTACGAGTGAGGCCCAACTTCATTAGGTAGCTATCTATCCTCTTGTACCAAGTTCTGGCTGCTTGCTTCAACCCATAGAGGGCTTTCTTCAACCTGCAAACATGGGTGTCTCGATGCAGGACTTCGAACCCCAGATGTTGCTCCACATGCACCTCTTCCTTTATTGCACCATGTAGAAATGCGGTCTTCATATCCATCTGATGAAGATTCCATCCTTGCGTAGCAGCAAGGGCTATGATAGATCAGATGGTGGTATATCAAGCCACAGGTGCAAATATGTCATCATAGTCTATGCCTTCCTTTTGGGAGAAGCCACAGACAACAAATCTTGCCTTGAACTTTTCAGCACTACCATCAGATCCATGCTTGATCTTATAGAGCCTTTTTGAGGTGACAACTGCTTTGTTCTCCAGTCTCTGAACCACATCCCAAACGTCATTCTTCATAATGGAGTCTGGACTCATATTCTTCATGCATAGCATCCTTCCAAACTTGATGCTTTACGGCTTCCTCAAAAGATCCAGGCTCAGATTATATGATTGTACTCATGGCCGCTAGATACCCTTCATATCTATTCGACTTCTTGCTTTCACGGAATGTCCCCCTTGGGGCCATATGTCTCTCGGCATCCTCGAGAGTGTCATTGAGCCAACATCGTTTTCTCTTCATTGAAGGAGGTGGATCAATAGGGTCCATCGGTCCTTCAACATTGAGCATTGTCTCATCCTTTGGTTCTTCTTGATTACTAGGCCTTGCTTCATGATCTTCCTCAGATCTCGGAAGATTGATTACTTTCCTCAGGGAAGCATCTTCGTCAAAGGTAACATGTGGCATATCTCCACTTCCCTTTGACCAGGCACATAGACTCTATCGGCCTTCGAAGTTTCGTTGTAGCCCACAAACATTCCCTTCTTCCCAGAAGCATCCAAATTGCTCCTCTTCTCCTTCAGTACATGAAAATAAATAGGACATCCAAAAACTCTAAAATGTGAGTCGTCAGGTTTCTTACCAGACAAAACCTCTTCGAGAGTTTTGGAGTCTAGAGCGGAATGCGAGCATCGGTTTTGTATGTACACAACAGTGTTCGCAAGTTCTCCCCATAGATACTTCGGAAGACCTTGGTCACATAGCATGGCACGGGCAGCTTCCACAATGGTCCCGTTCTTTCTTTCAGCAATGCCAATCTGCTCAGGAGTATAGACAGTTGTGGTCTCCCCCTTGATGCCAACTTCTCTGCAAAAGTTCTTGAACTCGTTCGTCTCATATTCAGTGCCATTATCGATCCTCAATATCTTGATCTTCTAGCGTGTTGAATTTTCCACCAAGGCTTTGAAGGTACGAAACCACATGAAAGCCTCATCCTTCTTTTTCAAGAAGTATATCTAGGTTTTGCGAGAGAAGTCACCTATGAACGTCATATAATAAGAACATCATCCCAAGGATGTCACGGGCAGCATACCAGGCAGATCAGAATGTACTAATTACAAGACATCAGATGTCTTTGTGACGCTTCAGGGGAAAGGTCCCCTTGTATGCTTTCCTTCAGCACAACCCTGACATACACCTTCATGATCATTTGTGAACTCGGGCATCCCCGTCACCACCTTCCTTGCTTTGGGAAGGGCTTTGTAGTGAAGATGTCCAAACTTCTAGTGCCATAGTTTAGTCTGTCGGATAGTATCACATGCCATCGCTCCCAATGGAATTCCTCCAAACTGGTAGAGTGTATCAACTCTTAACCCAATTGTGATAGCTACCTTGAAAATCTTCTTCCAGATACACACCTTCCCATCAATGAATGCCACATTGAAACCTTTGTCTTCCATAGCCGAAATAGACACAAGGTTCTTCTTCAGATCAGGTACATATAATACATCTTGCAAGCGAAGGACTTGACCTTGAGACAAGTGGAGGGCCACAATGCCTGTCCCTTTCACGGGATATGTGGCATTATCTCCAAGGATAATTTTCAGATTAATATCCTTCTCAACCATGTCAGAAAGTGCTTCCTTGAACCTAGTGATGTGCCTTGAGGCACCACTATCTATCAACTAGACATCCATAGTGTCAGGTGGAGATGCAGCAGAGAGGGCAGATACAAGAATGAATTCATTTCTTTTATCATCAACAACATTTGATTCCTCATATCTAGAATTTCTCGACCTTTTGTAAGGTTGCCCATTTCCACCAGAGGGAGGCTTCCTCTTTCCTTTGAACCTGTTGTTCCTTTGATTGCCATTCCTCCAGTTGTTGTTGTTGTCATCATTATCGGGAGAATCCTTCTTGAAAGGGCATTCTCTAGCATAGTGGCTGGTCTTGTGACATGTGTAACATTTTCCTTTCTTCCCTTGGGCCCCTGCTCTTCCTTTGTTCCTTGGACCACTAAAGTTCTTCTTCTTAGCACGAGCAATGAAGGTAGCATTTCCTTCATTTTCATGTTCCTTCATCCTTGTCTCTTCTTGTACGCATCTCGATAGTACTTCGTCAAAATCAAGTATCACATTGTTATTAAGAATGGTAGTGTTGAATACATGCCATTCGGATGAGAGACCTCCAAGTGCGGTGAGAACCATCTCTCGATCAACTATTGTCTCCCCAATAGCCAGAAGATTATTCCTGATTTCGGTTAGCTTCAGAAAATATGATTGGACGGATTCATCCCTGCCTTTCTTCAGATTCTTCAGTTGATTCTTAAAGAATAAGACTTGATTTGCATTGTTGGCCTTGAACATGTTGACCAACTTATCATACATCTCCTTGGATGTGCCCAGCTCAGAGATGTAAGCAACCAAACTCTTATGAATTGAGTCCCTGATCATCAACTTTGCTTTGATTTCCCCCTTCTTATACTTTGACTTGGTGGTAGCATGTGCAGTGGATGGAGGCTCTTGGATTTTACCTTGCACATAGTCCATGACATCTTGGTCTTCCAACATAAGATCTAATGTCATCTTCCTGGCATGGAAGTCTTCCTTCCTAGTCAATTTGTCATCAGCTTTAAAGCCATTGTAGTTTGAGGTACCGATGCTCTTCTTCAATGATTGCTACAAACTTGGGCTTTGTCTTCACCTCACCTCTACTACCATGTAAATTTTTGTAGATGTTCTATTCTTTATGAAACTTTACTTTTTATCCCCAATATTAGTCAGCACTCACATAAACAAGAAAGTAAAATGCAGATAGAACACACCAGTAGATCAACAGAAGTCAAGCCAAAAATATATGTGTTGGTGCGTTACAACGGTCAACAGGATGCTTCAACCAGCAAAGTCTCAATATGGTCAACCAACCAGAAGTGTCACACAACCCTCTCGGACAGCGAGATCAGTCAACTCAAAGTCAACGTTGTCCTAGTCAACGGTCAACGCAAAACAGAAGTAGCAAAAAGTCAACGCAACTCGGTTAAAGTCAACGATCAACCTTGATTTCAGTGCCAAAAAATGCGGACTAGGGAAATCGGGATTTTGACCAAGTTTGGGGTCAGTTTGACCAAACGTTGACCAAAGTCAATGCTGGTCAAATCTGCGCTGAAAAGCCCTAGGTCAAAAATAGAAATCTTCTTGCTGCAATTTTCCCACATGTGGATGAAGAAGAGACTCCAATAGATGATTGAACCAATCAGATGAGGAGAGAGAATGTGATGGGATGGATGAGTGAAAATGACCTCCAACATTGACCTATTTATATCAATCAGTGAGGGTGTGTGACACAACTGCTGGGGTTTGAAGCCTACATTTCATTTCAGGCCGACTTGCACATATTTTGAATAAATTCAAAATAAATGTTCTGCTCATCGGATCAAGATGATCTTTAGATCAATCTTTGCACCTCTCCGAAAGAAGAATCCAATAAAAATATTGGCATCTTCATCTGAGCATCACAACATGGAGTTTGGACCTAGTTGCCCAAAATTAACAAAATTGGATCTTCCTGCATCTTCCCGAGTGTACCTAGTTTTCCATGTTTCATGCTTAAAGAAGGTTATAGGTGACAAGCTCCTAATTCAAACAATATTGCCAGCACTTGACGAAGAAGGAAAAATCATATTGGAACTTGAAGCAGTCACAGAAACAAGAACTTGACAGCTACGAAATCGATCAATTTCAGAGTATCTCATCAAGTGGAAGAATTTACCCACTGAAGATTCGACATGGGAGGATGAGAATTTGTTAAAATTGGACAACTAGGTCCAAACTCCAAGTTGTGCTGCTCAGATGACGATCCCAATATTTTTATTGGATCCCTCTTTCGGAGAGGTGTAAGATTGATCTAAAGATCATCTCGATTGGATGAGCAGAACATGTACTTTGAATTTATTCCACTTATGTGCTAGGTCGACCTGGAATAAAATATAGACTTAAATGTCTTAAAGGACGTGTCACACACCCCCAAAGATTCCTATATATTGGAGAGACTTGGAGTTCATTTGACACACATCGGTGTGGAGGAATTCTCTCTCTCTTGATGGCGTTGGAGCTGCATATTCTTTGTTTGGGTTGTTCTGGGGTTATGTGTGACACGCTTGGCTGAATGACCTATTGGAGACTTTGCTGGTAGAAGCATCCTGCTGATCGCCGTAACGCCACCATTTCTTATCTCTGTCTTGGCTTGTCTTCTATCGATCTATTAGTATGTTCTATCTTCTTCAGTATTGTGCCCTAATCTGAAATGGCATAGAACATAAGCAGAAATTAACATGGTATCAGAGCGAAGGAGAAGACAAAGCCCAGCTTGTTGAGAATCTAGGGCAGCGAGATAAGGACTGTTTGATGCGATCGAAATAATGTGCCTCTAACCTTCAGCGTAAAGAAGCCTGTTGTTGAAAACCGAGGAACTATAATGAAGGTTCAACAAATTCGTATGAATGTATCGTTTTCATTTTTGACACAATACGATCTAAGTCTGCCGTTATACGTAGATATGATCTAAGTCTGCCGCTGCCGGTTAATTTTATACGTAGATACCATCTAAGTCTGTTGGTTAATTTTATATGCAGATTCGATCTAAGTTTGCCGGTTTGCCCAGGGATATGTAGTGTGTACATACGATACAAGGAGAGACGTGGGAACGCATAACTCACATTAAAGTTTATAAGTAGTTTCGGGGAATCGATCTTGTGTTGACGGATTGCATCAATTGGTTTGGGGATAAAAAAAAAAAAAGGGTACGAGTCTATCTAAGAGCCTCAGAGATCCTGTTAGTTGGTTCTTCACGAGGAAAACCCATGGCAGCCGACGCCTGGAAGGTGCTCATTGCATTGGCTTTAGTACAATTGAATAATGGACGTTATCACGTCATAACGAAGTTGGCACTGACTGTGGAAATGAATCAAGTGGTTTTCTACGTCTTCCGGGACCTCCTGGCGCTGTCGTTGCTCGGCCTTATCGCCTATTTCAAAGAAAAGCCCCCAATATTTCATCATCATAATTTGCTGATAAAAATCAAGTGGGAAGCCGAGAGGTTGGACGAATTTGAATCTGTAGGCGGACGAGACATCGTAATAGCAAAGGGTCGAATTTACGGACCTGCGAAGCCGAATTTAATCGAAAGCACGCGGAAAAAGAGCCGACTAAGTCTGTTGAGCTGTCGTTTCTGAATTTCGGGCTCGAAACAACTCGGACAAGGGACGCGGGTGTCTTACACTTATAGAAGCCCTACAAAATCATTGAAACAATGTAAGGAAGAGAGATACCTCTCTAACTCTGTCAGGGAGAAACCCCAAAGCGCCGCGTGGTGGTGAATCTGAATCGGAAGCCATACATTTGTCCAAAAAAGTATCGTGCAGATTGGGGATTGGACAAAATCCCAAGGGCCCTGCCACCACCATTCCCATTAAACTAAATTGCAGTAGCAGAACGCCCAAAGCGGCCACGTCAAATTACTTCAATGGTGGTCTTGATTAGTTTGCTCGCTGTTAAATCCACCCTTCTGATCCTTCACGGTCACCCTTGAAGGGTTTGGAGAAGAGATACTGTTGAATCTCAAGATAAAGTGAAGCCCTGAGCGAGGAAATTTATCAGATAACAGTTTTAACTTACTAATGCGATAACAGTGCGCTGAAAATTGAGCGTTGAAATTATTCACCAATGACATGATGATGACACCTATGCGTAAGTATAGTTTGACCTGATGCGTATGAAACTGGCATTGTCATGCTCCCCTTCGTTCTGTTTCCATCGGCACGGTAGAAGTTGCAAAACTCATAGTCTTTCTAATTCGAGTACTCAAGAGGCCAGGTTACTCCGTCCCTCCATTTCCACACCTGTTCACGCTACAGGTTTGCCCGTTAAAAATAAGTAAAGCAGCTTTATGCCTACAAATTCAGAAATGGAACAGGGAGATCAGAGGGTATGCCTGTAGTGGACGATATGAAGAGGCCATTATACTTTATGTTAAAATGCTATGTGCAGATATACAGTCTAATAATTTCACCTTTCCCATTGTGCTGAAGACATGCGCTATTTTTTCAGTGATGCAGGAAGGAGTGCAGATTCATAGCCATGTAATTAAGATGGGTTTCAATATGGATATTTTTGTGGGAGCTGCTCTAATATACAGAGGATGCACGACAAAATATCTCAGAGAAATGTAGTGTTATGTATTGCCCTGATCGCAGGATATGCGCAAAATAGGAAGATTGTTGAAGCCTTGAAAGTCTTCAACCGAATGCAAGAGGAAGACGTGAAACCCGACTCGGTTACCATTGTGAGTATGGTTTTGGCCTTTTCCCACTTAAGAGATTTCTGAATCTGTGAGATGATCCATGGCTACATAATTCGGAGAGGGTTTGAATCTCATGTTTATGTGGGTACTGGAATCATAGATATGTATGATGTCGGAGTGTGAGGATTGCATGATGAGTGATTTGCCCAACATAAATGTGGTGTCATGGAATGCAATACGCTTGCAATGGGAATGCCATCAAAGCCTTGGCTCTGTTTCGTCGAATGCAGAGAGTAGGAATGAAACCTGACTCAGTCAATGCTGTGCGTGCTCCCAGAATGTACCCATTTGGTACATCTGCAAACTGGTGAGCAGATCCATGGTTGATGAGCCTTAGATCAGTGTCATATGGAAAATATATATATAGATGACTGTGTAGTTTGATATCTTCGGTACTATATGGTAGTATGGCAATGATGAAGACAATAGTGATGTGTATGATAATATTATGGCAACATTGTAATCAGTAAGTCAGACATATGGCAGTATATGGCTATGATTCCTATATGGTCTTGACCGTGGGTAAGATTCAGGCCCATGATTAACCCTTTCCAAGTTGGTGTTTGGGATGCCCAAATTCAAAAATATTCATGGAGGCATTTTGTCAGGGTTGTGCCGAAGGAAAGCTTAGGGAAATTTTCTTCTAGTATCACAAAGACATCTGATTCACTCTTATCTGATATGTTGCTTGTGAAATCCTTAGGAGGATGTTCTTATAGATGTTTTCTCTCACAAGAGAAGCTGGCATTAAGAGGGAGAATATATCTGTATATGCTCCTGAGCGGATACCTTTGTTGAACAAAAGAAGATCCTCATGGCTCAGGGACATATGGCTTTAGAGGGGGAAATTCCAAAGGAAAACCAAGAAGCCATATAAATACCAGGGTATCTAGCAGCCATGAGTACTATTGTACAATCTGACCTTGGATCCTTTGAGGAAGTCATAAAGTATCAAGTCTGGAAGGATGCTATGCACGAAGAGTATGAGTCCATTATGAAGAATGATGTCTGGGATGTGGTTCCAAGACCATAGGACAAAGCAGTTGTCACCTCGAAATGGCTCTACAAGATCAAGCATGGATCTGATGGAAGTGCTGAAAAGTTCAAGGCAAGATTCATTGCCTGTGGCTTCTCTCAAAAGGAAGGCATAGATTACGATGACATATTTGCACCTGTGGCCCGATACACCACCATTCGATCTATTATAGCCCTTGCTGCTACGCAAGGATGGAGTCTTCATCAGATGATGTGAAGACCGCATTTCTGCATGGTGCGATAAAGGAAGAGATATATGTGGAGCAACCTCTAGGGTTGGAAGTCCAGGATCGGGACACCCATGTCTGCAAGTTGAAGAAAGCCCTCTATGGGTTGAAGCAAGCACCCAAAGATTGGTACGAGAGGATAGATAGCTACTTGATGAAGCTGGGCTTCACTCGAAGTAATGCTGATCCGAACCTTTACTTCAAGGTTGTCAAGGGAAAACCTCTCATTCTGGTGCTGTATGTGGATGACCTCTTCCTGATAGGTGCTGACCCTCTCATTCATCAGTGCAAGAGGGAGCTCGCTGCTGAGTTCGAGATGAAGGACCTAGGACGAATGTCTAGGCCTGTAGGTCTAGCAGAGACTTGGCGAGATTTTTCTTTCTCAAGGAAAATACATTATGAAGTTTCTGGTATGATGGACTGTAAGTCCATGGAACTCAACTTTGAGAAGTTGAGTAGCAGCGTTGCTGGGCCCGTCCTACTGAGTATCGTCAACTCATAGGGACCTTGATGTTCTTAGGGAACATCCATCCGGACGTATGTTGTGCAGTGAAAATTTTGAGTCAACACTTGGTTGATCATAACATTCACTGGGTTGGTGCCAAGAAACTCTTGAGATATCTCTGAGGCACAATAGACCATGGGCTGAGATACACTGTCGGGAGTATGACACTCCATGGATGTACTGATGCCGATTGGGCTGGCAGTGTGGTGGATTGCAAGAGCACATCTGGATGCTACTTCACATGTAGATCTGCTTTGGGCAGGAAACTAAAGTCGGTAGCCTTGAGCAGGAAACTAAAGGAGGTATAACGTGGTCCTTGACTCCGTCTATGATCAAACGTTTCGGCCGCGCTTGATTTTCTTCATACTTCTTGAGAGGATCTGCATCGGTTGGTACAACAAGAACCTTCTCTGCATGATCTTTGAGACCATACTCATCCAGAATTGAAAGGATTCTGGCTTTCCAGATAACATAGTTGGACATGCCGTCCAATCTATCTTGATCCCTCAGTCCATATTGAGCCATATTGCTCAGATCTGACATAAACAATACTTCTCCCTCTGGATCTGTGTTTCTTGCTGACTAGAAACCCTCTAGTAACTGCTTCTGCTGAAGATTGATTTCCCTTCTGGAAATATTCCGCGAAAACACAAACGGTCAACACTCTCTGATCCTCCTGATCAAATCTCAGATCTGGTGAGTAACTGTCTTCCTCCTGCCTTTGTTACCTTAGCTAGGCACAATTCTGCACCTGCAGAATCTCCACCCAGCCAGCACTACTGAAGATCTAAAGCATTGCTTCTGGATCTTGGCAAAATTCTTCTGCAACTGGAGAAATGACTGGACTGCATCCCACTGATTGGCCCAGCGCAGCCTCAACACTGCTTAGAAATGGACTGCGTAACCCTAGACTTGGTGACACATTCCTTACGCTGCCTTGGGAAGGGTCTGTGTAAGCCTTAAGGCCTTCTGCAGCTTGAACGCTGACCTCTTCTGGATCTGCGTTCTCCTGCTGTCAAGATGCCCTTTCCGGATCTGCTGCCTCTTCTGCCAACGTGCAGAAAAATATTTCTTCAGCTGATTGCTGGAAATTCAACTTGATCTGCTATCGCTTTGATACCATGTGAAAAATCTACTGTAGTATTTTGGTTTATTTCTCCTACTTGTTTTAGATTAATACAAGTTATTTTCAGAAATTATATTTGGAAAATACCAAAATAAACACAACTACAACCTACACATGTAGATCATTTACTGAATAATATGCTCATGCAACAAAGTGACACATGGATTTTTGGACATAAGTCCCCGGAAAAACCGAAAGCAAGAAAGCCGGTGCAACAGATATGAGGGTTTATTATTAAGTAGTTCTGAGTACAGTAAATTTGGGTTCCAGATCTGGAAATCCCGATAGAGAATAAAAGAAATCAAATCTGCAGCTAACCTGAAGTTTGAGTGCCAAATATTTGACTGATCCACACCCTCAAACGGGATTTACAAGACTCAGCCCGGATCTGGCCCTAGAGACCCTTAGCGCTGCCCTTGAAGCCCCAACTTCAACCCTGCTAGCCTCAGAATGCCACTACACTGCCTAGAGAGGGACTGCGTAACCCTTGGAAGGGTGACGCAGGCATTACGCGGGCCTATAGGCCCTCTGCATAACTTCTGCAGCCCCCTTAAGCCTTTGCGCTGTCCTGCGTAGCGACTGCGCAGCTGTTGCTCTGCTTCTCTGCACTACCCTTGTTGCTGCTCCTCTGCCTCTTACTATTTCTTGGCTCTCGGGATCAGATCATCCCCTTAGCCAATATTACCCCTTGCTGCAGGAATTTCCTCCGGAAATTTTTAGCAAACACGCCTTAGATTTCCAGATCTATTCCTCAACTCTACAACTATGTGTCGCTTCCAACTGACCCTCAAGCTTTTCTCTTATACTTTTCGTGGAACCCTTTAATGACTGAGATTATATCATTCATCAATCACTGAGATTAAAACACTGCTAGATCCATGTGACTAAAGTCAATTTCAGCACATGTGTTAACTAATTCACTTTAATTATTTAATTTTCATAAGTTTAGACTTAGGAAATCCATTAAAATAATTAATTATTTGAATAACTTGAACACCAACTGAAATTTCTCAAAACACTTTCTGGGTTTTGGAGATCAAGTGTGTTCTAGCCTCTCCACAAAATTTCAGGGCTAGAGCACACCCGATGCTACACCAACTATACAAAATCTCAACAACTTCTAGTCTCAAGGAAGCTCGATTTTCCCTGCTGATCAACAGCCGTTGCAAGCAGAGTCTCTCACTCCAAAAGGGAGTGCGAATAACTGAGCAACAACTGAGTGGAAGGGAAGAGGAGATTTTCGACATTTTATTAGACATGGCCACCGTTGGGCTGAGAGATCAAGACATGTTGGATGGTGTTTCCAACTATGTCATTTAGAAGGAAAGGATCTCCTTCCTTCTAGATGAGTTTGATCTAAAGGCATATATTGATAATGTGGTGGTGGTTCCCACGGATGCAGATCAGATGTAGGAGTATAGAAAGGAGATGGCACGAGCGAAGAGGTTGGTCCTATATGGAGTCCGGGATCATGTGGTCTTGTATATTGCTGGCAAAGATATTGCCAAGCAGATGTGGGATGCTCTTGCCACGTTATATCAGGGTACTTCTGAGCAACAAAAGATGTTCCTCGAGGAGACGCTGAGATTCATTCGGATGTAGATAGGGGAAGGCATAGACCCTTTCCTCACCAGGATTTAGGAGGTTCGGGATCAATTGTTGGCTGCTAGGCCAGCGCCTCAAGCCTCAGAGCTAGTGTGGTTGGTGCTCAATAGCGTCTTAGAGGATTGGCAAGTCTTTGTGCAAAGTATATTGGGAAGAGACACGCTACCTGGATGGGACATGATGTGGGATGACTTGCAGCAGGAGCTGATGAGGCGAGCTCTTTTGAAGAGCTCCATTAGTGGCAACAACACCAGATCGAAGCAGGTGAAGGAGGAGGGGAATTTGGCCCTCTCATCGAAGGGTCCCAGTCAGGGACAGGGGGAATAGAGGAAGAAGAAGAAGGACTTATGAAAGGTCAAGTGCTTCAGATGTGGTCAGCTAGGCCACTACAGTACCTAGTGTCCTCTCAGGAAGAAGGACAAGGAGGAGAAGCAGGACCAATAGACAACTTTAGCAGAGATCGATAGGCTTTCCTCCATGCTGGATGAAGACTTCGCGATGTTCGCCAAAATACCTCCAAGAGTGAGGTTGGGTGACTTGGTGTTGTAGCCCTAGAGCGCTACAAATGGGCAAGGTCCTTGAGGAGACCACTTCTTGGATCAATACTCTTGCTACGGGGGCCCATAGTATTCAGTAATAGAATGGACTAGTGGCAGTTAGTGCAGTCAATTGCCAGAGTGCATGTTGCAGAGACTGGTTGCAGTCAGATGCTGTAGAGCACAGTGCAAAGTTGGGAGGAGTGAAGTTGGCACAATGCAGAGTCAGCGATAGCGCAGAGACTTTAGTAGACAGTGTAGAGGCTAGTAGCAGTTAAGACTCGGGTGACAGATGCATCATACTGAACACAGTTGTTTCAGTTTGGATGTTTTCTATTTGTAGATGTTGCAGTTGCAGCAACAATAGATGAAATAGAGTTGTAGTGCAGATGCAGTGTTGGCATCAGTTCCCAGGGTCAGCAACAGCACAAATGCAAGGCATATCAGAGTAGCGCAGTGGTTGGTGGGCAGCAGTATGGCCAGACATCAACAGCGTGACAGGAGATCAATAGTGTGACAAAAGATGATGCAGAGACAGGGTGTTGTCGTAGTAGGTGCAACAATAGAACACATTCCTTGCTAAGAGGGAGTGTTAGTTTTTGTAGCATCGAATGTATTCTAGCCTTGAAATTTTGTGCAGAGGCTAGATTACAGATCTCCAAAACCCATAAATCGTTTCTGGAAATTCCCCATAGAAGTGACTTTTAGATTATTAGTCACTTTTTAATATTTCCTAAGTATAAATTTTGGGAATATGGTTAATTAATTAAAATTAATTAAGTCAAGGCGTGAATGATCTAGAAACTCACACGGATCAACTTTAAGTTAGTCCTAGCCATTGATTAAGATTTAATCTTGGCCGTTGGAGTACTAAAAGAGGATTATAAGAAGAAGTCAATGGGGACTTGAAGAAGACACTTGTGAGGTTCGATTTCATGAACAGATCGATTTTTAGAGTAGCAGCGGTAAGTTGCCAGATAGAGAGCCTGTGAGATCGAAGCTATGAGGAAGAGGGGAAGAGATAATGAAGCTGGAGGAAGGATTCCAGATCCGGTGAGTGCATTTGCAGAGAGGTAGAAGAGCCATAGAGAGGCTTGTGCAGTAGCCTTTGGAGGTAGTTTCGATTTTGCTAGGGAAAGACGAGTTTTAGTGCCAAAAGCTGGACAGAGGTTCCATAGGCCACGAGAGACATTTTTCCAGACAACAACAGACTAGATGGCTTGAGGAGAAGCTGGTTCGAGCTGAGTGCAGAGGTGGCTGCGCTAGTGCCACGCAGTAGTTGCACAAAGCCAGTTTGGACGACTCACTTGAAGTTGAGGTTAGAGCCCGAATTTTCGTGGGGAGTGAGGAAATTTCCTCACTAGATTTTTCTTGCAAGTATTTCTCTGTAGGATTACTAGTTTCAGCATCCAATTGTAGTCATATTATTTCACTATTGCTTGATATTAAAACCTTCATCTACTGCACCGATTTTCCCAAGTTGGGTTTTTCCGGAGACTTTCATCCGAAAATAATTGGGTCATTTTATGTGTTTGTGCTAGCATTTCTTTCAATGTTTATTCTACTGCAGTTTTTATTTTTGAAGGTTTCAGTGTATTTATTTCGATATTTGTCGTAGCAGATAAATTGTTAATTTATTAACAATTAGGAGAAATGATATTAGTTGCTGCAATAGGATTTTGGTTTACTTAATTTTCACAGCTAGTGGTGTTCATTGTATACATGTGTCTTGGAACTTTTACTTAATAACAAAAGCCTCACGGCCAACACGTTCTTCATGCATGGATTATGAATATTTGTAAGACTACTCTGTGGATGTTTGTAGTTCATGTTTGCTTTCATTTGTGCTAAAGTTGTTGAACTATTTCAGATATTTTAGTACTTATTATATTGAGAATGTGTGGTAACGATGTTATTGTTGTCTCATCCTTGTGGACTATTTTGCATAATACTAGAGAATTTTTTCGTATTGATTAGTTGTAATGACTGTTGCATCTTTTGTGGTCCGTTGCGTTGGATTTTAGAGAGATCCTTCTTGGTTGTGTGTGTCTCTACTAGGGTGGTACTATTACCTCTCTCTTAGAGGCTCACTTCTTTCTCTCCCTTTGTAGTCGAAGAACCTTGACACACTTACAACCAAACACTAACCAGGCACACTTGTTTTTTGAAAGCACTACTGCATTCCTCTTTCTTGCTGACAGTTAGAGGCAAGGCAAATCTTCAAGAATATATGGCAGCCGTGCCGATATCCCGGATTGGGCTCCTATTCCAAACGGTTTGAGGTCTAATTGGGACTTCACATCGGGGATTTCCAACACCGTCAATAGAATCCTAGCTCGTTCAGGCATTGATGAATTAAACTCCCATAGGTACATTTGCTACCTTAAAATTTAGGTGTACACAAATTTTAGATAATGCATTGTTACTAGTTTCCAACAAATGACTACAAATAGGTCACTAGGATTGTTAGGTACAAAAGTATCAATATACTATGGAAGTGCAAGTGCCACTCCTATAAAAGGAAAAAAGCAAATATAGTCTAAAAAATGATCTTAATGAACTAGGAAAGATAGTGTTGTTGAATTGGTTAGACACAAGAATTACAAGCGATCCAAAATAAAAATTCCTCGGAGGAGGGTATAAGATGTTCGTAAAAGAAGAGTATGGAATCTAGCTTTGCAACTCGTGATAGAAAGCTATCCAGAGGAGTTGGAAGAAGCACTGGTTTGTTGAATGTCTCATTGTCTCAAGGTAGGTGCCTATTGCCACTGTTTGGAAGAGGAGCGTTGCTAACTTAAATGATTACCCTACCTAGGATCTAAATCAACAACTTTGAATTGGTCTTTCTAATGGGGTGGGAGGCCTTCCACTCTCAAATAGAGGCTTTAATAAAATGACGCTCTTGTTTGTCTAAGCATTGGTGCCCCTGTTGACGAGAAGTACTAAGAAAAAGGATGTGATTATTTGACCAGGGTGTTAAAATTTGGGCAGCTTCAGGATGAGTTTCCCCAAAGGGAAACCCTCCCATCCCAAGGAAAACCCTAAGGTCCAAATGAAGCCCATCCGCCCCAAAGAATATCTCAAATTGTATAAAGGAAATTATTAATGCATGGGAAAGTAATTATTAAACAGAAATATATATTTAAAATATATTTGAAGCAAATTCAAACCATTAGGGAAATTTTGAAGTCTAAAATGGGCCTCCTAAGGAAAATGTACAATCAAAATTCACTTTATGAGAACCAATCACATTTTAGGGGATGACATCACCCACGATGGTTGAGGTGGCATTGCTTGAGTTAAAAGTAGTTACTTGTTACATTCTCAATGGTAGATAAAAACTCATGGTTAACCATGGTAGTGCTTTAAGTCTTTTAAAGTCATAAAGTAAAGTACTAACAATAAAAAACAAAGTACTAATAATAAATGTCATTTCACTCTTTTTGAATAAAATATTGTTATTTTCATTTCATATTTTTTGAAAGAAACAATGCATATCATTACATAATCTTCATGTATTTACACATTTTTCAATAAATATTGTATTTGTGTATTTCCATATATTTAAATAATATAAATTTTCGTTAATAGTATATTATATAATTAAGAGTTTATGAATTTATATTTATAATTTATTTTAAGTTATTTAAGTACAAAGGACAAATGCACTAGTTGTTCAATGATAATGGCATTTTCTTGAAAAACTCATTCTTATTTATAGTCACATCAATACAATTTTTTTATTAATTTTATTTTGGTACACTTTTTCAATTGAATTTAACCATAGTTACATGGATTGTGGTGCAAAAGGTAAAATGAAAATTCATAAATATTATTTTATTGGTTTAACTATTATTTTATTATTTCCTTGGAGGCCCATTTTAGACCTCAAAATTCCCCTAATGCTTTATGTTTCCCTCCAAAAAGATTTCAAGTCGGCCTCTCAAAAGGGGACCCCATCAAATTATATATAAAAAGAGGATTTGTGACTCGTTAAATATAGGTCATGGTATGGAACGGTCGCATCCTTATATCTTTTGAGGTTTGTATTTGATGGATATGATAGCAATTTGCATTCCTTATAACACACACAGGTTCATCTTCTCTGTGATCTCGTTTCTCTCTATATGGCATGTTATCTTAGTTCGCTTATATAGAAAAAATTACAACGTCGTATCTATGTGGCTCGCTTGTGTTCTGAGACTCACACTTGATTCATGTGGTTTGTTTATATTTTGCAGTTCGCTGGTTCGTTACTCTATACACATTATGGGCATCGCTTCTTTATATTGTATGGGAATCACTTCATTATATTGTATGGGCATCACATCGCTACACAGTATGGGCATCAATACTCTATATTGTATGGGTGTCGCATTGGTACATAGTATGTGCATCGCTTCATTATATTGTATGGACATTGCATCACTACACAATATGGGCATCACTTCTTTATATTGTATGGGCATCGCTTCTTTATATTGTATGGGCATCACATCGCTACATAGTATGGGTATCACTTCTTATATTGTATGGGCATCACTTCATTATATTGTATGAGTATCACGTCACTAGATTGTATAGGCATTAGCTGTACATGGCACCACTTGATGGGATTGGCATTGCAGTGATTGGCATCGTTTGGATTGACATCACAATGGATTGCAATTTAAAATTACAGTGGCATTGAAATTGACATTGCAGTGGTATCAAAATTATAATGACTATGGCTCGCTAGATTTTATTTCAGTGACATTGCTCTCATGGTTCGACTATGATTACAAATACTCCGCATTTATATTGTGGCTCTGTGATATATCTCGCTCTATGGTATAACTCACTCTGTGGTATGGTGTCCACATTACATTATGTGATCTATGGGTTGCATTACATTATGTGATTTATGGTCCACATTACATTATGGTATGGTTTCACATTATCTCTATATGGGCTCACATATTACAGTGATCTATGGTCCGCATTACATTATGGGGCACCTTCTTCCAAACCAGTATGAACTCAACAAAATAATCAGGCAGGACATCTACAGGCAGTACATTCAAACCACATGGATCAATCCTCCGGGCGGTCTGCAACCAAAGGTGGCCTTTTATGTTGAACATTTTCTGGAGATTAGAGAGGGTCTCATCACTCGACCCCCGTATACCCTCCAACATTGGAGGCATGCAATCAGGATCCCCTTGGGGCAGCTCAGAGTGGGATTGCATAGACTCCGGGTGGAAACAGACCACCATATTGACAGGAGGGAGAGGATCTGTCAACTTGTCACTTACAGGAGGTGGAAACCGAGTCACACTTCATCTTCAGATGCCCGGTCTACTATGAGATCCGTGGGCGCTTTTATTGCCTATTCAGAGGTCCCCAGAGCCTGGCCTGCTTCTTTAGATACACTGATCAGCGATGCCTGGCTCTCTACCTCCATGAGGCTTTCAGATACCGTTCGACTTTGCTCCAGCCCCCATCTACTTCGGCCACCACACAGAGGATCACAGACTTCTTCAGAGTACTCTCAGCACCAAGAGAACCACCGACCGATCCATAGATGATGACTCCAGATTAGTGAGGCTCCGGGAATCTCATTCCAGAACCAGGCAGCGACGACTACAGTCCAGATCCAACTCCTCCTCAGGGCAATAGGCATTGACAAGTTTCCTTCAATCCTCTTCTTTCGGCCTCGGATGTTAGGAGAAGGAGTCTCTCCCCATTCTGGAGACTCATCCTCCCCATCATCATCCCCCTCCTCCAGGACTCCCTCATCGCAGTTCATCACTAGGATGTATCAGTCATTCAGTTATCCAGACTTTACTTTTACATTTCTTATAGCTTTGTATTTCCGGCCTTTATGAAGAAAGGGGACCATTTGGTCTACCAGCTAGTGTGATGTAACCATTGTAACCAACAGTCCCATTGACCTTCTTGTGGTCATTCGACGGACATTAATAGAATTATTTTATCTTATCTTATCTTATCTATATGGTCTCACATATTACAATGATCTATGGTTAGGATTACATTATATATTTAGTGGAGAAACAAACCTAACCAGTTAGGCTTCTTCACTGGTAGTTAGACTATAACCTTGTTCTCATATGATGCATAAAGATACTTAATGTTAGTACCCAAATTCATGATGATAGTGCCTGGGAGAGATTATGATGATGTTGATAGCAATGACCTTGATGGATAGAGATCTGTGATATATAACAAACAACAGTGACACTTCAATGATATGGCTGTGACAGTGAACTTGATGTCAATATGAATGGCAGATGTTATATTGTAGCAGCTTTCTTGGACTCGTCTCATTCATTTCACAAACGAAGTTGTGAACTAACTTGGGTTGGCCCTATGGAGGCTTGATATGATTGTTATATCTCATTCTCATTGTACCTTGTATCTCAGCTAAACAATTGATGAATATCTAATAGAAGAAGAATTTGGATAGGTTTTCCCCCCTGTAGGGTTTTTCCCTAGTCTTTGGCCTAACTCCTGGTGGCTCCATCCTCGCGACTGCTCCATCCCGCGGCTCCATCCTGCAGCTGCTCCTCCCTTGCCCACAGCTGCACTCATCTCGCAGCTGCTCTGCCTCTTCCGCGACTCCTCCATCCCACGGCTGCTCCTCCTCGTGAATGCTCCATCCCGCGGCTCCATCCCGCAGCTCCATCCCGCGGCTGCTCCTTTGCCCGCAACTGCACACATCCTACAGTTGTTCTGCCTCTTCCCCGTGGCTGCCCCTATTCCCACAGTTAACCTTCCTCGCAGGGCCTGTCTCCGCAAAGCAGCACCTCTCAGCAGCACCGATAACCTCCTTCTAGTAGTGCAGAGAGCCTACGGTAGTCTGAAGCATCCCGGCGCTTCAACTTCCATGGACTGGGATGACGGAGAGGAAGGAAACCAAGGGTCCAGGGGGGGCCGAATTCCCTCCTTCCTCGAATTTCAATGACAGGGGGCTACTTAAGTATCTCCAGTAGTGCCACAACGAGACCAGAAATGTGTATAGCCCCACCGACATCGTGTTGGAAACCGACTTCATATTCTGGACTTCCCAAATCAAGCAATTACTAAGGAAAATGGAATTCCTTGAAGTGGAAAACTGCAAGCTTCGCTCTGAGGTTGGCACTTTGTCCAACAGAGTCGGGGTGGTTGAGGAAGATAACTCGTCCCTAAAGAAAAAGCTGCAGAAGTGTAGAGAACTTATCGCGGTACGCTCGTCGGATGAGGTCCTACAGGTGGAAATTCAGGTTCTCAAGGATAAACAAGAAGAAATCAGATCACAACAGGTATCTTTCAAACAAGAAACAGAATCACATATAAGTTCATGGGTACAGGTGGTCAGAGGAAAAGAAAAGGCCCCACCCCTTACAGCGGTGGAAGAGGTTGTGTAGGCTAAACTAGTGGAGGAAAGGACTCGGCGAGCAAGAGAACTAAACCTCAAGGTAAGGGGACTTCCCCCACCCACTCCTTCATCGAACACACTGGAGCTACGCAATAGGTTCCTTCGTGACACGCTTGACATACACGATATAATGCTGGATAGAGCATGGTTTGGGTAGGACTCTACTCTTTTCCTCAAATTCCGCAACCCCACAGATAGGCTTCGAGCGCTTCGGGCAAAGCGGAAATTGTTCTCCCTTCCAGACAAGGTATTCCTAGATGAGGACCTCACAAGAACACAGGTGGTCGAACTTAAACAGGCCAGAGAACAGGTGGCGGCAACAAGACAGGCAGGAAAGTGTGCAGTCATTAGAAATCTTTGAGCAGTTATTCGAGATTCCTTCCCCCCGGGATGGGTACCTCGAACCGGTGGCTCTAAATGACAGGATCGAGCGGAGAGGTGGCAAGGTATGAGTATTTCGGTCCACTGTTGGAATGGAAATGGCTCTTTCTGGTCATCATCTAGCCTACTTCAGGACGCCCTTACTTCAACATACATCTTACTTGTTACCGAAACACACGCGAGCCCAGTCCGTCCTCTCCCTGACATCACAGGATACCAGTGGACCTCTGCTTGCAAACAGGAGACACAGAGTTCAGGAGGAGTCAGAGGTTCAGGAGGAGTAGCATGCCTCGCCAGAGATGATCTCAGAAACAGAATCTCTATTGTGGCGACCGACAATCATGCCAGATTCATGTGGATTCAGATCAGAGCTAGAGTCTCCCCTCCGAGAGACATTTACATTGCGGTGTGTTACTTTCCCCCTGTCTTGTCATCTTTTGCTATCCATAGCAGTGATGGAGACCCCTTCATAGACTTGTACTCTGACATTACCAAGTACTCAGTATTGGGAGAAATCATTCTCATGGGGGACTTTAATGCCCGCACCAGAGACCTCCAGATACCCATTCATGATCGTACAGAGGACGTGTTCTGCACTCGAGGGGTCAATCCAACTTTAGTAAGCATGCATCGGACATCAGAGGATAGCTTGGGCCCCACCACAGCTTACGGAAAACACCTTCTGTAGCTAGGGGAGTCTGACGAGTTGATAATCCTGAACAACCTCCCTTGCTTTCAATCCTCTCACTTCTTTACTTGCCGACCCCATGGGGGGGGGGGGGAGCGAGTGTGGTAGATTACGCTCTTGCCAACCCTGATCTCCTCCCACACATCAAAAACTTTTCTATCACACCCATCCCCCTTGCTGATCATGCACTTCTCTCACTTTCACTGCAGTTTGACATCCCTCGCTCCTCCCCCCCTATTCCGTACAGTCCACCCCGTACCATCTTTCGTTTCGAGGATGGCGACCCTGACGTCTTCTCTTCTACCCTCGAGCAAGCACTTCCACTTGAAGTCCAGTTCGCCTCTCTTGAATACGTCAATGACAAATACCAATGCCTCTCATCTGCAATCTAGGAAGCCGCACTTCAGACCTTCCCTTCCTCCACCCGCTCCACTGTCGCCCCCCCCCAGACCGGGAGGATGTCCTATGAATAAGTGGTATGAGCAAGAGTGCAAATCTCTGCACCAAGATCTTTGGCACGCCTTAAGACATTCTCTACCGTCATACCCCAGCATCCGTTCTGCCTACCGCCGCCTCCTTCGCCACAAGAAACGTCATTTTATTTCCCACAAAAGACATGTTCTTTCTGCTCTCCTTCTCCGCTCCCCTAAAGAATTCTGGGGCGCCATTCTTTCAAGACAATCCCCCACCCCTATCGACCTTGACCCCACCTCCATGTTCTCCCACACTTTCAAGTTGTATGACATCCCTGGGCAACCCCTCATTCGGGTTGTATCCCCCCCAGCCACCTGTCACTTCTTCTTCGACAAAGATATCAGAGAGGCAATCTGGGCAATGAACAACAACAAAGCCGCAGATGAAGAAGGCTTCCAGGCAGAATTCTTCAAACTTGGGCTTCGTTCTCTGGTTGGTTACCTAGTGGATCTCTTCAACCATGTCATTCGAGAAGGCTGCCTTGATGGATGGTCCCACCACATTATCTACCCCATCCATAAGGCAGGACCTACCTCCGATCCAAACAATTATAGAACGATCATGGTCGGACACACATTCTCCAAGCTTTATGCTACTGCCCTCCACAGGGAACTCTCCAGCTTCCTAGAGCAGAGACATCTTAGGGCCAGGGGGCAAGCAAGTTTCAGACCAGATCATCAGACTATTGACCATATCTTCACCCTTCGAGCGACAATCGAGGAGGCTCGGCATCAGTCCTCCAAGGTGTACTGTTGCTTTGTGGATTTCAGGAAGGCCTTCGATTCGGTCTCGAGGGAGGACCTTTTTCAGACGCTGAGAGAGATTGGCATCTCGTCGACTCTTCTGACTGCTATTATGTGCCTCTACAAGTCCGCCCTTGGCCATCTCCGCACGGTTGGAGGGATGTCGGAGTTCATTCGGAGCACTATTGGAGTCAAGCAGGGGTGCCCGCTTTCTCCCACTCTTTTCGGGATCTACATTGATGAGCTGGAATCTTTCCTTCGAGAGCATATCCAAGAATCTGATGGGTGCCTTCTCCACCATGTCTTGTTCTCCATCCTACTCTTTGCTGATGATATTGCCCTCCTAGCCTCCTCCCTGGAAGGCTTACAGAGACAGCTGGATGTCCTAGCAGCCTTTTGTGATCTTTGGCACCTGACAGTGAACCTGAGCAAAACTAAAGTCATAATTTTCAATGGGGTAAAGAAGACCTCGAGTTCCGCTTCCTATTCAAGGGAGAAGAAATTGAAGTCGTCAATAGTTACACTTGCTTGGGAGTGCAGTTTACAGGTCCCCGTTTCAGCCTACGGCGGCTCTTTAGCCCGGGATAAACAAGGGATATGGTTCCCTGGCCATTCTTGAGAGACATTGCTTCCATCACCACTTCCAGGACATTTCATCCAAGATGAGCATCATGGATACCTTGATCCGTCCCATCGTTCTTTATGGAGCAGAGGTTTGGGGCCCCTCATTACTGGAGTCAGGTTGGGCCTCGACAGAGCGAGTCCAGACCCTTCTCTTGCGCCACTTCATTCGGTGCAAGCAGACAGTTCCTCAGAACATCATCCTAGCATAGTTCGGGGCTAAGCCCTTCCCCCTATTGGCGATCTTCAGGATAGTCTCATTTCTTCATCGGATCCGTGGGCTGGAAGGCACGAGAGAGGGTAGAGACAGGTACCCATACTTGGCCTATTGCTCCTCGAAGAGCATCGCTCATATGCAGACAGGCCGAACCAAATGTTGGTTCACTGGTGTGACAGAACTCCTAGGTCTTACAAGTATCCAGATGGATCATCTCCCCCTGTTCTAGTATTCACTGAACGCCCCGGGGCACCTTCTCCCAAACCAGCGAGAACTCAACAAATTCATCAAGGCGGACATCTACAGGTAGTACATTCAGACTACACGGATCAATCCTCTAGGCAGACTGCCCCCAAAGATGGCCTTCTACGTTGAGCACCTTCTGGAGATCAAAGATGGACTCATTGCTCGACCCGAGTATACCCTCCAACATTGGATGCATGCTATTAGGATCCCTCTCGAGTAGCTCAGGGTTGGATCACACAGGCTTCGGGTGGAGACAGACCATCACATTGACAGGACGGATAGGATCTGTCAGCTTTGTCACTTACAGGAGGTGGAGACTGAGTTACATTTCATCTTCAGATGCCCAATCTACTATGAGATCCGAGGACGTTTTCATTGCTTATTCAGGGGCCCCCAGAGCCTGGCCGACTTCCTTAGATACACTGACTAGAGATGCTTGGCACTTTACCTTCAGGCATCGTTCGCTTCTTCTCTAGCCTCCCACCGTTTCAGACACCACACAGAGGATCACAGCTTTCTCCAGGGTGCTCCCTCCATCGCGGGGCACCAAGAGAACCACTGATCGATCCTGTAGATCATGATTCCAGATCAGTGCGGATCTGGGGGTCTCATCCCACTGGACCCCATCAGCGCTTTAGGACCAGACCCTCCCCCAGGAGACGCACCAAATCCTCCAGACAACAGCAGCAGCAGTCCAGTTCCTCCTCGGGTCAACAGACGTTGACAAGTTTCCTTCAACCCTCTTTTATCGGCCTCAGATGCTAGGAGTAGGAGTCTCCCCTCCTTCAGGAGGCTCCTCCTTTTCCTCCAGGACTTCTTCATCGCAGCTCATTGTCTAGATGCTTTAGTCATCTAGCCTTTACTTTGCATACTTTGCACTCTTTGTAGTTTGTATTTCCTGCTTTTATAAAGGAAGGGGACCGTTTGGTCCACCGGCTAGGCATGTTGTAATCATTGTAACCGGTAGTCTCGTTGACCTTTTTGTGGTAATTCGTTGGACATTAATAAAATTATCTTATTATCTTATCTTATCTATTGTGTATATTTTTCTTCTGTTGATCTTTACTGTTTTGCTGCACTGTTGATGTTATTGTTCTTTCTACATAATTGGTAATGGTGTTATGATGTTATGGGGTGAATGCGATGTAAATCATGAAAAAAAAATTGTAAATGCAATTATCTACAACAAAGAACAATCTAGCCCTAAAAATTAACACAGGGGAAGGAATGAATGTTGATTTTGTAGCTTTGGGAGGCCTTTTGCATAGGCTTGTGTCTAGCATGCAGAAGAAGAAGTCATCTTTAGGTTGTTGTTCAAGAGGAGCAACTAATATGATCTCATTCCTGAGTTTTAACTTTGGAAAAAGTACATTGATTAATAATGTAATTAATGTTGATTTTGTCCTTATGTTTATATAAGGATAAATATTAAATTATTTAAGTGGCTTAGATCTAATCTCCATCATTGATCTAAGAAGACTGAGATTTCATTGGAACCGTCTATCACTTTGGAGATTAAGGATTTGGCCCATGGAGAGATTATAAAGAGAATCTATGGGAGAGGATGGAGACACATTACATTGCTATTGTTGAGAGAGCGATTTTGTCAAGGAGTGATAGACTCCAAGTTTGAATAGAAGCGAAAACGATTGCAACAAGTATATATCGAGAGCAAATTTTAGGGAGGTCGAGTCTAGAAGAGAGGTTGAATTGTTGAAGAGGAGGGCCGAAATTTGCAGGGCCGATTTTCTTTTCTATTTCCTAAGCCTTTTAAGGAAAGCCGCTAGGGAATTTAGGTAAGGTTGAATTCATTTAGGGCTTTCGTGGATGGACGTGGGAGATAATAAAACCTGGGTTTTTCCTTGGTGATCCTTTCAACTCAAAATCTAGCCTTTGCATGGTTCAACATGCCATAGGAGGGCTTATGTCATCCTTCTCTAAGTATTTTTGTGCCACAAAATCCCTAACCCTAGCTAGGGCTTCAACTTGAGGCTTAATTTGATGGTTTATTTTATTCCTTTATTGATCCTATCTTTTGTAAAACCCTTTCCTTGACTCAAATGTGCCTAGTAATTCATTTGTTGCTACATGTCAATAAATCTAAGTTGCAGGAAACGTCCTCCCTAGCATCGTTTCAGGCAAAAAACGAAATGGAAATGGAGAAACCCGTACTGTACGGCCGGGAAACGCGTTTTCGGCCGTACAACAACGTTTCTTGTACGGGAAACGATATCAGTACGGCCGAAAATGCGTTTCCCGGCCGTACAACAACATTTCCTCCCAAAACAACGTTATTTTTGATTTTTGATTTTTGATTTTTTTTGGGATTTGTGCAATGTAATATTATTTTATTTGTTTTAATTGTGTCTTGGATGCTTCTAGATGGGTTTCTAAAGTTATAAAAAGGGGATCACCTCATTATCTCATCACATGAATTGAGCAAGTTGTTTCACTTGGAGAAGAGTAATTTTGGAGAGGAGAAAGGAGGAAGAGAGTAGTGCTTCAGCTTGGGTGCTTTCACCATTGAGCAAAGGAGATTTCAGCGGCAAGAGAAAGAGATTTGAGGAGCAGATTTGGAGTGCGAAGTTTCCAGCTACACCATTTTTGGTTTTTGGCTTAGGTACAACCATATTTCTCTTGTTTTTTCTGGCATTTTGGTGTAGCTTCAGCTACAGAAAATTAATTTGGGTAAGAAGCATTCAATTTCTTGGATTTTTCTCATTGTTTTGTCTATTTTTTGAGGGTTTATGCTACCAAAATTATATATAGATATATATATATATATTTTTTAATTTATAGATTTGTTTGGTTTTTTTTTTTCTTTTTTTGCAGCAATGGCTTCTTCCATCCAAGGTTCAAGTGCAAACCCCAAGGCCAACCCAAGGGCTGAATATTATTCTCTTTGGAGGCATGTTGAGAAGCTGCAAAGATGTGGAGGTGGTGGCTCATGGGAATGGCGGTGTACTCTTTGCAATAATTCTTACAAGGGCTCTTACCCAAGAGTGAAGGCACATATTTTGCATGGAGGAGGACAGGTGATTGGAGGTTGCATGAAAACATCAGACCCTATGGCAAGGATGGAATATCAAAGAGAGCAAGATCAAGCTAATGGAATCAAAAGAAAGCATGATGATTTTAGTCAAGCTAAAAATCCAACAAATAGTGAGCCAAGGATTGTAATTGAAACAAGGAAGAGGAGAGGCACTCTACAACTAGAACAACCACCATCAAGAGGGGCATCTGATACAATTCAAGGTAGCATGATTGCTAAACTGTTGAATGTGAAAGGAAGAGAAGACGTTGATTCTAGAGTGGCTTGGTGCATCTATGCATGTGGTATCCCATTCAATGTTGTTCGCTCCCCTTACTAGAAAGATATGATAAGGGCAGCTAACAAAGCTCCTCAAGGGTACAAGGGGCCAAACTATGAGAAAGTTAGAACTCAGCTTCTAAAAAATGAGAAGGATCTTGTGGAGGATGTGCTATCACCAATTCGTTCTTCTTGGAGTAGCTTTGGGGTTGCCATAGTCTCAGATGGATGGATAGATACAAGGCGTAGACCATTGATAAATATCATTGCCACTTCACCAAAAGGAGCAATGTTTCTAAAGGCAGAAGACTGCTCGGGAGAGGTAAAAGATGCACAATTCATTGCTGATGTCATTATCAAATCTGAACAAGTTGGTCCTAACAGGGTGGTGCAAGTTATCACGGATAATGCACCAGTATGCAAAGCTGCAGGTTTGATTATTGAGGGGAGGTATGACCACATATTTTGGACACCTTGCTTTGTCCATAATCTGAATCTAATCTTAGAGGAGATCGACAATAACGTTCCATGGATAAAGGAACTTACAGGGGAAGCAAGGGAAATTGTGAAATTCATCACCAACCACCACCAGTCTCAAGCAATATTTCGAGAGTACTCCAAATTGGAGTTGTTAAAAGTTGTTGAGACAAGATATGCCTCAAACTTCATAATGTTGCGTCACCTTGTTGAGTTTAAGCAATCATTAGTGTCTATGGTGCTGAGTCAACTTTGGGCCGAGTGGAGACAGGAAGATTCAGAGTGGAGATCTGTGGTGCGTAGATTGTGCCTTGATGAGGATTGGTGGAGCAAGATAGATTTCTTGCTAATGTTCACAACCCCTGCATTTGAGCTTCTTCGGAATGCTGACACCGACCAACCTTTCCTAGGAGAGGTATATGATGGCATGGATTCCATGGTTGAGAAAACTATGGAAATAATTTCACAGGGGTCGCCACAACTTTTGTTTGTAGATGGTCAGTTTGGCGAATTAATCAGGAGAATCATTGTTGACAGGTGGAACAATTTCAACACTCCATTGCATACTTTAGCACATGCCTTGAACCCAAAATTTTATGATGAGAAACTTATTGCTCAAAGCAATGGGAAGAGGAAGGCACCCCATAAGGACAAAGAGGTGGCTAATGGGGTGAAAAAAGCCGTTATGAGAATTTTTCCAGTGCATCTACATAGAGAGGTGAAGCAAGAATTTGCCAATTTTGTTGCAGGATAGATGATTATTCAGATATATCATCTTTGGAGGAGAGAAGCACCATGGATCCAGTTAGGTGGTGGATTTGTCATGGAGAGCATGGTGTACATTTGCAAAACCTTGCCATTCGCGTCCTTTCACAAGTGGCAAGCTCTTCATCAGCAGAAAGGAATTGGAGCACCTATGGTTTTATTCATTCTGTGAAGCGCAACAGGTTGGGCTCACAGAAGGCAGAGGATCTTGTTTCTGTGCACTCCAACCTTCGACTTGCATCTCGTAGGGGTCCAGAATATGGCAATGGTCCTTCTAAGGAGTGTGATGTAGATCCAGAAAATCCTGATTTGGATCTCTCTCTTGCTGCCTTGAATATTGAAGATCAGGATCATAGAAGTGGAATTGGCCAAACATCTTCTTCAGCTACACCATCCACTACTGAGCATGCTTCTGTTGCTATATTTGATGAGTATTTTGATAATGAGTATTAGTCTTTTGACTTTATTGTATTTGCAACCTCATATATATAATAAAGGCTGATTTTGAGATTTTGATATATAATAAAGGCTGGTTTTGGATATTTCGATATTGCTATTTTCATTATGTGTTTGTTATCAATGATCATTCATGAGTAAATGTGTTGTAACTTGTAAATTTGTAATAGTTTATGCTTTGAATTTATGATTTATCATGTATGTTTTAAACTTGTATGATTTCACATAACATTTCTTAAATGTCCTAAATTATAATGTAAATTTAAATTATATATATATATATATATATATACCACATTTCTCCATTTCCAAAATTTAGGGAGGTCGCGTTTCATATCGCTTCCCGTTTCAGAAACTCGTTTCCGTTTCCCCGTTTCGTGGAACTTAGCAATAAACCCTTAGCCATATGTGCCCTCTCAAGGTTTGATGTATGATATGCTATTTCTTAATAAGAAAAATCGAGCTATTGTCCATTAAAGGGTGCCTTCACCTAACGTATGTCATCATCAACTTGAATCTTTTAACATAGAGTATCCTCTTAGGTGATTACTGGGAAGCTTCCGTTGTGGTGCAATTTCACTGAAGAGTAGGAGGAATATTGTTGAGGTAACAATGGCAATCTACCTCATTGTTGCAACAAGCTCTGGCCTTTGCCTTGTGAGTCCTCTTGCAAAGCCTGCTAGATTTTGAGGCAACGGGAATCAATGTAAAATATGTATGTTTATTACAATAGAGTTAATAGTAAATACAATGGAAGTTCTTTTGTTTTATGTCATTCGTTAGGAAGTTGCATTATTCAGACAACATAACCACCTAATTAATAATTCTTTATTAATCATGCCTAACATACTAATATTAAAGTCGCGATTACATTTACCATATTATATGCAAGAAGTAGAGAATGAATTTTAGGCTTGGTTCTAGATTTTTGAGCAGTGTCACCAATCTATCCATTCAAACATAACATGCACTTGGACAATTCACTAAAACTATATTTCATGAAAAAAGGAAAAGTGTTAACATAGTCAGATTATTACTTATGGCTTTTGAACAAACCATTTGTTGTTTATTCATAGTGTATGTTGATAAACATACCTGTTGTGTGATATTTCATACAATTGAAATATTAACAGAATGGTCGTTTCTAAACATACCTATATGATCATTTCTTATTTCATCATCATTGTATCTTTTTTTCATATCACATTCTATTTAAACTATACATTGATTTCATTCAATATGCCACTTTTGCAGGTGGCAGCACTAAGGGAAGATGGATGCCCAAAAGTTTGGGTTGCTACATCTGATTCCTGTCAACAACAAGCTGCACATGGAGCAGTGTGTATCTCAAACTTATTTACTTTTATTTTAATGAAAAGAAACCAGTTTCTTTCAGCCTCACAAAACTTTTAAGAACAGTAAAACTGCTTGTTTGAAAGACAAAGATGCCATCCAGAAACACTGTTTATTAGTGTTTGCATTGTTTTGAAAGCTCATGGTGCTTACTTCATGGAAAACCACGAGAAGGATTGGCTATTTAACTTCACATCCAAAAATTCAGATTGCAATTTGGGTGACAAATTATACATTTTCAAAATGAATACAAACTATGCTGCAGGATCTTGTCCATCCACCTGCCATACAAGGTGAAATCAGGAAGGATTTGTTGCTGCATGTTACCCACCACTTGTGGGTGACACCCATAGGAGAAATTTTTTCTCCTAGATTGTCTTCAGCCGGCAGCCAGCAGTCTCTTGCAGCCCCTAGATAGCTCGATGTGCCATCTTTTGCGCCACTTGAGCCAGCCATTATGCACCCTCCCCCATTTGTCATGATTGTATGTTTGAAGGTGGGCCTTCCAACCCTGAAGGCATGGCTTTTATTATGTAGATGGTTATTTTTGCTTACTTATCATGGACACTTCTGGGCATGAATTGGTGGGGGGGATTCGGTGGAGGGCTTGGTCTGTACTCTTGTCCCTTTGTCCAACTTGGTGGTTAACCTTGTGTCCTAGTCCTGTAGGATCTTCTCTATTGGCTACTAGCTTTAGGAGTGACGCTACATGAGAAACCTCAATTTTGATTGTGTGGTCCCACTTCCCAACATCACATACATCACTCCCCCTCCTCTCATTATAACCCCTTTTGACATATTTCCCATCCGGGTCAAAATTTGTCCTTTGGGTCTGCAAGGAGTTAGCCTCCCCTCCCCTTGTGCACATTTTGGGTCGGGCGTGGAACGATCCCTTAGAGGTTGATGCAGCTAAAAAGAATGAAAAAAACATAATTTGGCCACTGTCAACATGAAATGTACCATAAAATGCAAAAGATGGTCGAGACATACAAATTTAGCACGTTGGCAAAAGCCAACATGAGCTCTACCTCCCTATCATTATGGCCGTCACCCTTGTTCCTAAGGCCCCTATATTGTCCCAACCCATGGTGGGAAATGAACTGCCCAACCTTAAAGGGGGTATTCACTGCTATATCATTCGCATAATGTTTTCATCCTTTGGAGCCCTGAGCAAATATAAAAGAAAAATCAATAAAGAGAAAAAAACACATGAAGAAGGGTGGAAAAACAAAGGCTGAGGTAACTCATGTACCAATATTGCTCCCTCCTACATCTATATACCCGAGTGTGAGCCTCCATCATAGCTACCCTTGTACCATGGCATGTGGCTTGGGGCCTTCCCCTGATGCCACACTTCGTTCCATCATTATATCACATGACACTAGCTATATGATGGATGTACCATGGATTTGTCACTCCCTTAGAGGTTGAAACCACTTAATAGGGTCCTTGATTAACCTCCTCCTTGAACTTGGAGACACTTGTACACTCTAAAACCCATTATGGAAGGGAATGCCACTATGAAGTGCCCACTTGGTATCATATTTTCTAAGCTCATTTTCTCAATTAGACTAACGATTTGTTGTACTGGAAGGTGAGGAGACGCATTGGATCTTATGCAGGATTGCAGGTTGGTTTTCATCTTGGGGTTTGGTCTCCCTATAGGGGTCCAAGCCCTTTAGAGGGTCATATTGTCATTTATATAGGCTGTGCATTGAGAGCCATGGGCCTCCACTATAGCAGAGAGCAGATAGCCATGCCATGGGAGCCTTCAACACCACTCATTGCTCGACCGTGTTCCACTTATTTGATGATGATGATGCACTTGGACCACCTTGCCCAACTGACTACACACTTGCACCACACACTTGACAATTGATCTAGGGCCCAGATGGGGTTGGGTCTCACCATGGGAGACAAAGTGAGGGCTTGCATCATTGTTTCAACCCTTGCAGATGTGAAAATTTCTGAATGTTACACTTATGCAAAAATCTACTGTTAGATCTAGTTATGCTCCTCCTACTTAATTAAGTTATTAACTGAATAATTCAGATTAATATCGAAGCAAAACACATAACATACTTTCACAAATTCAGATCTAGAAGAAAGTACATGCCCACATAGACAAAGTGACACAATGATTTTCTGGACAAAATAGTTCCCGGAAAAACCCAATGCACAAAAACCGGTCTTTGGCTATTGGAGGGTTTTATTATTAAGAGTTTTCTGAATACAACAAATATGGGTTCCAGATCTGGAAAACCCGACAGATATAAAATGTATCTGCAACTCACCGGTTGTTCTGAAGCCAAAATAATGACTGATCCACACCCTCAAACGGGATTTACAAGACTCGGCCAAAATTAGTCCCTAGAAACCCCAACACTGCCCCTGAAGCCCCTACGTTAGCCTCTGCAGCCCCTGCATCACTCAGCGCTGGCCTAGAAAGGGCTGCGTTACCCCAGACTGGGTGACGCAGTCCCTACGCTGCCCCTAAGGGTCTCTCCATAACCTCTGAGGGTTTCCATCTGCCTTACGCTGCCCTGGGAGTGACTGTGCAACACCTGCGTAGCTGAAGCTGCCCCTGCACTGCTCAGCTGCTGCCCTCTTTCTGCTAAAGCCCTTGCTCCTCTGCGTTGCCTTACTGAAGCTGCTCTCTGTCTCTTGCTAATTCTAGACACTGGAATCCAATCATCCCCTTTGTCTAAACTCCCCTCTTTGCAGCTGAAACACTTCTGAGAATTCTTAGCAAACCCTGCCCTAGAATATCAGCTTAGCTTCAGTGCTCTGCCTCTGTGTGTCTTTACAAATGACCCCAAGCCTTTCCTTTATACTTTTCTCGTTGGGAAACCAACGACCATGATCAGATCTTGAATCAATGGCTAAATTAAAAGAAAGCTTGATCCGTGTGACTTAAGACAATTTCAGCACATGTTTAATTTAATTAACTTTAATTATTTCATTTTTCTAAGTTTAGACTTAGGAAATACATTAAAATAATTAATTAATTAAATATCTCCCAAACCAGATGAAATTTCCCAAATCCCTTTCTGGGTCTTGTAGATCAAGTGTACTCTAGTCCCTTCACAAAATTTGGGAGCTAGAGCACATCTGATGCTACCCCAGCTACACAAAATATCAACACTCCCTCTTAGCATCAAGAGTGTGCTCTAGCAATACATCACACCATGCATTACAAGATTTTGGGCAGTGGTTTTGAGTTGTTGATGCTTGGCCTGCTGCCACTCAACTCTGCATTGCTGCTGCCATTCTGTACTGCTGCCCATGACGTTGTCACCGACACTGCCACATCTGTACTGCAGCTCCCTCTCATTCTGCTGCATCTATGCTGCTGATAGCACTGCCACTGCTGATCTGCTGCACTGCAACTTCAGTTGATGAGAGAATGTAATATTCCCAATTAGCCTTGCTAATTGGAATATTGCATTTTTGCTTTATTTTGCCGCTTAGCTAGAAATAATAAATAAAGTGAGAAATAAGAGGGGTCACCTCACTTTAGTCACCTCACTTTATAATAAAGTGTTCTTTTTCCTAGTAGATTGACGTTGTAACTTAGAGAGGGGGCCTTGGGGGTCCACTTGAGTATGATGGGGGAAGGCATCAGGCTAACCCAAGGTAAACTGCGCAGATCCAGGGAGAGTTAAGTTTTGGAGGGAGATTGACATTATAAAAGGAGAGGTTCTCACCTCATTTGGATCATTCATGATTTGATATTCTTATTGATAGCTAGACTTTGTCTGCTTCAGCACGCCGGTTGTTTAGTCGGTCTGCAGCACTGCTTAGTGCACGAGTGTCTCCGGTCGGAGATCTCACGCTTAGCCTCGGGGGACTTCGAGTGCCTGCCCTGGTAAGGTTTTTCTGGTTTCACCCTTAGCTTCGGGGGACTTCGAGTGCCCGCCCTAGTAAGGTTTGTTCTGAGTACACTTTTCAGTTCCAGTAGCAAAGCAACAACAGTTTCTGAAGCAAATCTGAGGAGGAGAAAGCCCTCTTGTGGCTGCGCAGTTCAGTGAGGAGAGGACGCTGTCTCATCAGGAGAGAGGACGCTGTTCTATTCAGGAGGGTGAGGACGCTGTCCCAGGAAGGACGTAGTCCAGATCTGGCAAGGGAGAACGCTGTTCAGGAAGAGGAGAACGCTGTCTAGCCTGGGAGTGAGGACGCTGTCTATTTCTGAAGGAGAGGGTTGCAGATCTGAAGGCCCATTGTTAGATCCAACCTTGAAAAGGGTAGATCTGAGCAGATACTTGCAGATCTAGTCTTGTATGTTGCAGATCTGGAGGTTTAGCCCTAGATCCAGCTTGGGGAGTTGCAGATCTGAGGAGATATTGGCAGATCTAGTCCAGATCTGAAGGGATAACATCAGATCCAGCCCTAGAGGCTGTAGATCTGAAGAGATATTGTCAGATCCAGCATAGATCTGAAGGCTTGGTAGCAGATCTGATATTGGAGGACGCAGATCAGGAAGGGTAGGACGCAGATCTGGTTTGGAGGCTTCAGATCCCGCAGATCTGAGCATTCAGGAGCAGATCCACTTGGTAGGACGCTGATCTGATGAGCAGGCTTGGGTGAGGTAGGCTCAACAGCGTTTTCTAGCCTTCAGGAGCTGATCTATCTGTCTAGAGGTTTGGGTGACTGGTGCTCCATCTGTTTCTGCACTGTCACTAGCAGAGACAACGTTTTTCTATCGAGAGTCACAAGTGGGGATAGATCAGTTATTTATCGATTTTCACTGAAATGCACTGTATAGCTTCATCTTCTCGCATCTGTGAGTGTGCCAGAGACGTCACTCTGTTGCAGCCATTATTTGTCTGAGAGGGTCTCCACTTGCCTAGGCAAGGATAGGTGCACTCATTCTGATTTTCTTGTACTCCTCTCTATGTACTTTCAGATTAATAAAATGGCTCAGTTTTCTGGCATTCTATGTGTAATTGTTGATCACAGATCCGCTGTCCACCATACTTATTTTATCTCGTTTGGCATATTCTAATAACACGTTATTTCTTTGGGATGACATATATCAGAGCATATTTCGTTCACTTCGTGGTGCTGTTAGCTTCCATGACATCCGTGATAACCTCTCGCTTTTTGGGGGAGTGATTTTGATTCAGGAGACGTATTAGCTGAATCCAATGAGGCCATGTTTGCAAAGTTTGATTAGAAAGATGGATGCATCTGGCGTGATGTGAAGAAGATCGCAGTAGGGGACGTGAAGGAACTCCCCTAGCTCTGTGAAGGATCATGCTGGTTCTAGTTGGCATGGATGCTATTCCCATTGTGACAGCACAGAGGGTCGATTCCGTACCCACACGACCTACCATGCCCACCTTTCCGGTAGAGGAAGAGGAGCAGACAACACCACAAGATGGGAATCTAGCTCAGCATGCGACTCTGTTTGCAGATTGGCGGAGCATGGGACAGGAGTTCATGGATGCTTTTCCTTTTAATCAATATATCCAGTTCCGATGTGGCGGCAAGTCTCATGATCGAAATAAGGGACGGGGCTCCCACCGTGATAGTAACCGTGCAGCCAGCAAATTTCATTTGCCGATGTTTGATGGTTCACCGAAGACTACGGCCAAGTCTTGGGTGGAGAAACTAGACCTCTATTTTCAGCTTAACCAGATGCCAGAGAGGGAGGCCATTAAGATGGCTGCATTACATCTAGAGGGTGAGGCCCAGAACTGGTGGTTTCATGGGTTGACAACACTGGGACATTCCGCAGTGACGACATATGCCGAGTTCACCAAGAGAGTGGTGGAACGTTTTGACAAGAAGGACCCGGATCAGCCTTTCCTCGAGCTGACCAAGCTCAGACAGACGGGGAGTGCAGAGGCATACATCTCAGACTTCTTGAGGGTTTCAGTGATGGTACCTGACTTATCAACTACTCGGATGATCACGATGTTTGTAGAGGGGTCGTCGAATCCATCATGGCCCAGTCCTACGTAACAAACCTCCGCTACACTTCAGATGCTATCATGAGGGCCCGTGGACCTACAAGATGTCATTTAGACTCTGGCCACCTTATCCCCGCATCGTGCTTTCCACTCTAAGGGTAAGACACTAGGTCCGCCCAGCGCTGTAATCCCACTGAGACGCAGATGATGACAGCTAGAGCTGAGACGGAAGCGATTATGCTTCACCTGCCAGGAGCCGTGGGCACCAGGACACAAGTGTACGGCAGGGATTTCATAGAGGTCTTCTCCGAGGGCAGCGGGGAAGAGGATGAGATGGATGATGAGGAGGCAGGAGAATGTTATGCAGCGCAGAGTACCTTACCACCTCCACCACCCGATGCAGGGGGGGCATCATTCGCACCTACTGGGGGAGCTCTAGCAGCATTACGAGGAGTCCCGGTGATCCACATTAAGGCTGTGACGAGGGACAAGGCACACGAGAACAGCGTAAGCCTGGGCTTCTCTAGTTTGACAGTGTGGGGCTGCATCACCCACAATTTCATCGATGCCCAGATGGTCGCACGGAGAGGCATACCCACCGAGAGCTTCGATGGGTTTTCTGTTTTGGTCCCAGGAGATCAGACCATGGCTTGTGCTCGATATGTACCAGAGTTATCAGTGACGATGGGCACCTATACTTTGACTGATCACTTCTTTGTGGTGGACATTCCGGACACCAATGTGATATTGGGAGTGCAGTGGCTTATCACTCTGGGGAAGGTCACAACAGATTGGAAGGCCTTGGAAATGGAGTGGGATGATCCCAAGACTGGGAGGCATGAGAAGATCCGAGGACAGAACACATATCCGCCGGCATAAAGATTTCCACACAAAGATGGGAGGCGACATCTCCAGGAGATATAGAGAGTGGGCATCGGGTGCTAAGTGGCTTCGCAGATAGTAGATACGGAAGGGCTGCACCCCGATCTGGGCTGCACTCCTTTTCGGACAGTGGGAAAAGCGTGAGGTTTTTGTTTTTTTATAGGCAGATGCCACTGTGACGGGGTTGAAAACGTGATCGAGTTGATAGGATACAATAAGACCACCACCCCCATGAAGCATCCCAAGGCCTATCTGGGATGAGATAGAGTGGCCGCCATTCAGAGGTCAGCCCTGGCAATAGCTGACCCAACACCAAATTCTCTGCCTTCGTAGTACGGTGAAGAAGAAGGACTGCACGCTACGCATGTGCATTGATTGCGTAGCTCGAACAAGCCAACCCCTGAAAACTGTGTACCTCAAATTCCTCAGGATCGATGAGTTGATGGACGAGTTGAGAGGAGCACGGTTCTTCTCAAAGATTGATTTGAGGTCCGGGTACCATCAGATACGCATGAGGGAACAGGACATTCCCAAGACTGCTTTCAGGTGTCACTATGGGCACTTTGAGTTTCTGGTCATGCCTTTTGGGCTGACCAATGCACCTGCCACTTTTCAGTCTTGCATGAACCATATCTTCAGGGATCATCTGAGGAAGTTCGTGCTGGTTTTCTTTGATGATATTCTCATATACAGCAGGACCTGGGAGGAGCACCTCCAGCACATTGAGACAGTCTTGCGCATTCTGGAGGAGCAGCAGTTTTTTGCCAAACTCTCCAAGTGTGAGTTTGGATTGACAGAGATGTTGTATTTGGGACACATCATAGGAGTGGATGGGGTGAGAGTCCATGACGAGAAGATCCGGGCTATCAGGGACTGGCCAGAGCCGCGGAATGTGACAGAGCTTAGAGGGTTCATTGGTATCTGTACTTACTCCAGGAAGTTCGTCAAGGGTTTCTCACAGCTTGCTGCACCCCTCACAGAGCTGACGAGGAAGGGGGCATTCAGTTGGACGGATACCGCCCAGCGAGCTTTTGATAAGCTCAAGGAGGTGATGAGTAGTTGTCCGGTGCTGGCACTGCCCGATTTCACCCAGCCCTTTATCCTAGAGTGCGATGCATCCGGGGAAGGGATTGGAGCAGTTTTGATGCAGGAGGGTCATCCGATTGCATTCGAGAGCCGGAAGCTCCTTCCACATGAGAGACTTTATCCCATCTATGATAAGGAGATGTTGGCCATCATGCATGCATTGGCCAAATTCCGGCAGTACTTGGTAGGCGGCAGATTCAGAGTCAGGACCGATCATAACAGCCTGAAGTACTTTCTGGAGCAGAAGCAGCTACAGGAGAGGCAGCAGAAGTGGATCAGCAAGATCCAGGCCTACGACTTTGACATAGAGTATGTCAAAGGGAAGAACAACGTGGTTGCAGATGCCCTTTCCCGTAGACCAGCCACATTGTCCCTCATGAGCTTGGACGCTGATTGGAAGGCTCGACTACTGGTTGAGTATTCCAAGAATAGATTTGCATGTGAGGTGCTGGATGGACAGGTAGCAGATAGCAGATACAGGGTGGCAGATGAGGTCATCTATTACAGAGATCGGATCTTCTTGACTGAGGGATCTCAGCTCAAGGAGAAGATACTCCATGCCTCTCATGATTCACCATTGGCGGGCCATCAGGGGTTCACCAAGATGTACAGGGCCATCCGGGAGAGATTTGCATGGAAGGGCCTCAAGGAGGACGTACTCCAGCATGTTCGGGCGTGTGAGGTTTGGCAGCGGAACAAAGGGGAGATGAACCATCCCACAGTGTTGTTGCAGCCGCTTCCCATCCCAGAGGGGAAGTGGGAGAGTGTTTCGATGGACTTCATCACGGGTTTGCCCACAGTGCAGGGCAAGGACTGCATCTTTGTTGTAGTTGACCGGCTAACGAAGTATGCTCATTTTTTCGCCATTTCGGCACATTATACCGCAGCGCAGGTGGCAGAGCTGTTTTTCCGGGAGATTTTCAGATTACATGGTCTGCCCAAGACCATCGTTAGTGACAGGGACAGCCGTTTCATGGGGGGTTTTTGGCAAGAGCTCTTTCGACTAGTAGGGACTGAGTTGACACCGAGCACTAGCTATCATCCCCAGACAGACGGGCAGACAGAGATAGTTAACAAGTGGCTGGAGGGCTACTTGCGTAACTACGTCAGTGGGCAGCAGAGAGCATGGTTGAAATGGCTACATCTGGGCGAGTATTGCTACAACACAACCCACCACATGACCATTGGCATGACACCTTTCTATGCGTTGTATGGATACCATTCCTTATCTTTTGTGGATGTGATGTTTGGTGTTAGCAGGGCTCCACGAGCCAAATTATGGATCCAAGAGAGCCAAGACATCCTCCAGGCTCTCAAGGACAACATAGCCACCGCACAAAATCAGCAGAAATTATATGCAGACAGGGGCCGAGTGGAGAGACACTTTGAGGTAGGGGATTTGGTCTACCTACGGTTACAGCCATACCGCCAGTCTTCACTCAAACAGAAGGGGGCAGAGAAGCTTAAGCCTCGCTTTTATGGACCATACAAGGTGATTCGTAGGATCGGACAGGTTGCATATGAGTTGGAGCTGCCCCAAGGCAGCCGGATTCATAACATTTTCCATGTATCATGCCTGAAGAAGGCACTGGGCCAGCATGTGACAGTCACCGGGGAGCTACCTCCGACAGATGATGAGGGGCACTTGGTATTACAGCCAGAGGCCATTATTGACACCAGGGAGAGACAGCTGTGGAGCAGGAAGATCAGAGAGTTCTTGGTGAGATGGAAGAATCTGCCAGATGAGGATGCCACTTGGGAAGATGAGAAGATCTTACAGCATCCCTCACTTCAGTTGATTGAGGACAAGCAACGTTTTGCCGGGGGAGACTGTAATATTCCCAATTAGCCTTGCTAATTGGAATATTGCATTTTTGCTTTATTTTGCCGCTTTAGCTAGAAATAATAAATAAAGTGAGAAATAAGAGGGGTCACCTCACTTTAGTCACCTCACTTTATAATAAAGTGTTCTTTTTTCCTAGTAGATTGACGTTGTAACTTAGAGAGGGGGCCTTGGGGGTCCACGTGGATTTGATGGGGGAGGCATCAGGCTAACCCAAGGTAAACTGCGCAGATCCAGGGAGAGTTAAGTTTTGGAGGGAGTTTGATGTTATAAAAGGAGAGGCTCTCACCTCATTTGATCATTCATGATTTGATATTCTTATTGATAGCTAGACTTTGTCTGCTTCAGCACGTCGGTTGTTTAGTCGGTCTGCAGCACTGTTTAGTGCACGAGTGTCTCCGGTCGGAGATCTCACCCTTAGCCTCGGGGGACTTCGAGTGCCGGCCCTGGTAAGGTTTTCTGGTTTCACCCTTAGCTCGGGGGACTTCGAGTGCCCGCCCTAGTAAGGTTTGTTCTGAGTACACTTTTCAGTTCCAGTAGCAGAGCAGCAGCAGTTTCTGAAGCAAATCTGAGGAGGAGAAGCCCTCTTGTCATTTGCGCGATTCGGTGAGGAAGACGGTGTCTCATCGGGAGAGAAGGACGGCTGACTATTCGGGGGGAGGGGTGAGAATGTTTGTCCGGGGAAGGATGCCGATCCCAGAGATCTAGCAAGAGAAAACGCTGACCAGGAGGAGAAGAACGCTGTCTAGCCTGGGAGTGAGGACGCTGTCTATTTCTGAAGGATAGGGTTGCAGATCTGAAGGCCCATTGTTAGATCCAACCTTGAAAAGGGTAGATCTGAGCAGATACTTGCAGATCTAGTCTTGTATGTTGCAGATCTGGAGGTTTAGCCCTAGATCTAGCTTGGGGAGTTGCAGATCTGAGGAGATATTGACAGATCTAGTCCAGATCTGAAGGGATAACATCAGATCCAGCCCTAGAGGCTGTAGATCTGAAGAGATATTGTCAGATCCAGCATAGATCTGAAGGTTTGGTAGCATATCTGATAGTGGAGGACGCAGATCAGGAAGGGAAGGACGCAGATCTGGTTTGGAGGCTTCAGATCCAGCAGATCTGAGCATTCAGGAGCAGATCCACTGGGTAGGACGTTGATCTGATGAGCAGGCTTGGGTGAGGTAGGCTCAACAGCGTTTTCTAGCTTTCAGGAGCTGATCTATCTGTCTGGAAGTTTGGGTGACTGGTGCTCCATCTGTTTCTGCGCTGTCACTAGCAGAGACAGCGTTTTTCATTGGAGAGGGTTTTGCAGTGGGAGATCAGTTATTTATCAGTCTTCAGCCCTAGTACCAGCGCAGTTCATCTTCAGCATTCAGAGCAGCTAGGACGCTGCCCTTGTTGCAGCCATTATCTGTTGAGAGGGTCTCCACTTGCCTAGGGCAAGGATAGGTGCACTTACTCTGATTTACTTGTACTCCTCTCTATGTACCTTCTGATTAATAAAATGGCTCAGTTTCTGGTATTCTATGTGTCATGATTCAGTGATCTGGTTCAGCGTTATATTTTCTTTATCTGCTTGGCATATTTCTGTTTATTACTGGTTATTTCCCTTTGGGGATATTCTGGAGTGTATCGAGAGCATATTTACGCTCGGCGTGGTGCTGGCGATCTATGACATCCGGGGGTAACCCCCGTTTCTTTGGGGGAGTGATTAGGATTCGGAGCGAGCAGCGGAATCAATGGAGGCCATGTTTGCAAAGTTTGCGAGAAGATGGATGCATTTCATGCGGGATGTGAAGGTCACAGAGGGACGCGAAGGAACCCCTAGGGTTTTCCGAGGTGGGGAAAGGATGGCGTGTCTAGCTACATAGCGGATGCTATTCCGTGACAGCGCAGAAGGTCGATTCCGCACCCACGCGACCCACTATGCCTACCTTTCCGGTAGAGGAAGAGGAGCAAACAGCACCAAGAGATGGGGATCTAGCTCAACATGCGACTCTGTTTGCGGATTGGCGGAGCATGGGACAGGAATTCATGGATGCTTTTCCTTTTAATCAATATATCCAGTTCCGATGTGGCGGCAAGTCTTATGAGCGGAAATAAGGGACGGGGCTCCCACCGTGATAGTAACCGTGCAGCCAGCAAATTTCACTTGCCGATGTTTGATGGTTCACCGAAGACTACAACCAAGTCTTGGGTGGAGAAACTAGACCTCTATTTTCAGCTTAACCAGATGCCAGAGAGGGAGGCCATTAAGATGGCTGCCTTACATCTAGAGGGTGAGGCCCAGAACTGGTGGTTTCATGGGTTGACAACACTGGGACATTCCGCAGTGACCACATATGCTGAGTTCACCAGGAGAGTGGTGGAACGTTTTGACAGGAAGGACCCGGATCAGCCTTTCCTTGAGCTGACCAAGCTCAAACAGACGGGAAGTGCAGAGGCATACATCTCAGACTTCTTGAGGGTTTCAGTGATGGTACTTGACTTATCAACAGCTCGGATGATCACGATGTTTGTGGAGGGGCTGTCAGAACCACTTCGTGGCCTAGTCCGGTCTAACAAACCGGCTACACTACAGGATGCTATCAGTAGGACCCGTGACCTACAAGATGTCTTGCCTAGGACCCGGCCACCTTATCCCCAGAGGCAGGCTTTCCAGCCCAAGGGTAAGGACACGAGGATTCAGCCTCCCAAGGCGAATCCAGGACGAGGACAGTATGATGATGAGGCCAGGAGAGAGCTGAGACGGAAGCGATTATGCTTCACATGCCAGGAGCCGTGGGCACCAGGCCACAAGTGTACGGCAGGGAAGGCACATTTTATAGAGGTCTTCTCCGAGAGCAGCGGAGAAGAGGATGAGGGGGATGATGAGGAGACAGGAGGATGCTATGCAGCGCAGAGTACCTTACCCCCTTCCCCACCCGATGCAGGTGAGGCTCCATTCGCACCTACTGGGGGAGCTCTAGCAGCATTACGGGGAGTCCCCAAGTATCTGACATTGCGCGTGCGTGGGACAGTGCGGGGGCAGAGAGTTTCGGTCTTAGTCGACAGTGGGGCTACCCACAACTTCATACGAGAAGAGGCAGTAAGGAGGAGAGACACACACGGAGAGCTTTGATGGGTTTCGGTTTGGTTCCGAGGAGATCGAGACCATGGCTTGTGCCGATATGTACGAGTTATCGGTGACGATGAGCACCTATACATTGACCCGATCACTTCTTTGTGATGGACATTCGGACCTGTGTGATATTGGGGGTTCAGTGGCTTATTACTCTGGGGAAGGTCACAACGGATTGGAAGGCCTTAGAGATGGAGTGGGATGATCCGAAGACGGGGAAGCATGAGAAGATACGAGGGCAGAACACATATCCGCCCCAGACAGTATCGGCACACAGCATGGAGGCGACATTCCGCAAGGGAGATATAGAGTGGGCAGTTGAGTTGCGGGCTTCAGAGATAGTAGATACGGGAAGGGCGGTGCACCCTGATCTACATACTCTTCTCGACAGGTATGCAGTAGTTTTTGGAGACATTCCACCAGGACAGCCACCAGATCGGGGGTTTGAGCACACGATCGAGTTGGATCAGGGGATACAGGCAGTGATCACCACACCATATAGGCATCCAAAGGCCTATCGGGATGAGATAGAGCGGGCCATTCAGGAGTTGCTGGCCCTTGGGCACATTCGACCCAGCACCAGTCCTTTCGCTTCTTCAGTAGTGCTGGTGAAGAAGAAGGACGACACATTGCGCATGTGCATTGATTACAGGGCTCTGAACAAGAAGACCCTGAAAAACAGGTACCCCATTCCCAGGATCGATGAGTTGATGGACGAGTTGAGAGGAGCACGATTCTTCTCAAAGATTGATTTGAGGTCCGGGTACCATCGGATACGCATGAGGCAAGGGACATTCCCAAGACTGCTTTCAGGTGTCATTATGGGCACTTTGAGTTCCTGGTCATGCCATTTGGGCTGACCAATGCACCGACCACTTTCCAGTCTTGCATGAACCATATCTTCCGGGATCATCTGAGGAAGTTCGTGCTGGTTTTCTTTGATGATATTCTCATATACAGCAGGACCTGGGAGGAGCACCTCCAGCACATTGAGATAGTCTTGCGCATTTTGGAGGAGCAGCAGTTCTTTGCCAAACTCTCCAAGTGTGAGTTTGGATTGACAGAGATGCTGTACTTGGGACACATCATAGGAGTGGATGGGGTGAGAGTCCACGACGAGAAGATTCGGGCTATCAGGGACTGGCCAGAGCCGCGGAATGTGACAGAGCTTAGAGGGTTCATTGGTATCTGTACTTACTACAGGAAGTTCGTCAAGGGCTTCTCACAGCTTGCTGCACCCCTCCACCAGGGGACAAAGGAAGGGGCATTCGGTTGGACGATACCGCCCGGCGAGCTTTTGATAAGCTCAAGGTGTTGATAGTGGTTGTCGGTCTTTTTCTCGCCGTTCCTCGGCCCTTTGTCCTAAGTTCTATGCATGTGGGGGAAGGGATTGGGCTTGATTTGATGCGGGGAGGTCATGCGTTGCGTTCGAGAACGGAAGTTCCTTCCACATGAGAGACTTTATCCCATCTATGACAAGGAGATGTTGGCCATCATGCATGCATTAATAAGTCGCGATGCCAGTGAGTAGCGGTCAGAGTCCGGAGACCAGATCATAACGGCACAGGAGGTGATCTTTTACGACGACCGATTCATACTAACAAAGCGACGAAGTGGATCAGCAAGATCCAGGCTTACGACTTTGACATAGAGTATGTCAAAGGGAAGAACAACGTGGTAGCAGCTGCCCTTTCCCGTAGACCAGCTACATTATCCCTCATGAGCTTGGACGCTGATTGGAAGGCTCGACTACGGGTTGAGTATTCCAAGGATAGATTTGCATGCGAGGTGCTGGATGGACAGATAGCGGATAGCAGATACAGGGTGGCAGATGAGGTCATCTATTACAGGGATCGGATCTTCTTGACTGAGAGATCTCAGCTCAAGGAGAAAATACTCCATGCCTCTCATGATTCACCATTGGCAGGACATCAGGGGTTCACCAAGATGTACAGGGCCATCCGGGAGAGATTTGCATGGAAGGGCCTCAAGGAGGACGTACTCCAACATGTCAGGGAGTGCGAGGTCTGCCAGCGGAACAAAGGGGAGATGAACCATCCCGCAGGGTTGTTGCAGCCGCTTCCCATTCCTGAGGGGAAGTGGGAGAGTGTCTCGATGGACTTCATCACGGGTTTGCCCACAGTGCAGGGCAAGGACTGCATCTTCGTAGTAGTTGACCGGCTAACGAAGTATGCTCACTTCTTTGCCATTTCGGCACACTATACGACGTAACGGGTGCGTGGTTGTTTTAGGGAGATTACCAGTTACATGAGTACGCAAGACCATCGTTAGTGACAGGGACAGCCGTTTTATGGGTGGTTTTTGGCAGGATCTCTTTCGACTAGTAGGGACCGAGTTAACACCGAGCACTAGCTATCATCCCCAGACAGATGGGCAGACAGAGATAGTTAACAAGTGGCTGGAATGCTACTTGCGTAACTACGTCAGTGGGCAGCAGAGAGCATGGTTGAAATGGCTACATACGGGCGAATCTTTGCTACTGTCTGACCCACCACATGACTATTGGCATGACCCCTTTCTATGCGTTGCATGGATACCATTCCTTATCTTTTGTGGACGTGATGTTTGGTGTTAGCAGGGCTCCCCGAGCCAAATTATGGATCCAAGAGAGCCAAGACATCCTCCGGGCTCTCAAGGACAACATAGCCACCGCACAAAATCAGCAGAAATTGTACGCAGATAGGGGCCGAGTGGAGAGACACTTTGAGGTAGGGGATCTGGTCTACCTACGGTGACAGCCATACCGCCAGTCTTCACTCAAACAGAAGGGGGCAGAGAAGCTTAAGCCTCGCTTTTATGGACCATACAGGGTGATTCGTAGGATCGGACCGGTTGCATATGAGTTGGAGCTGCCCCAAGGCAGCCGCGGATTCATAACATTTTCCATGTATCATGCCTGAAGAAGGCACTGGGCCAGCATGTGACAGTCACCGAGGAGCTACCTCCGACAGATGATGAGGGGCACTTGGTACTACAGCCAGAGGCCATTATTGACACCAGGGAGAGACAGCTGCGTAGCAGGAAGATCAGAGAATTTTTGGTGAGATGGAAGAATCTGCCAGATGAGGATGCCACTTGGGAGGATGAGAGAATCCTACAGCATCCCTCACTTCAGTTGCTTGAGGACAAGCAATGTTTTGCCGGGGGAGACTGTAATATTCCCAATTAGCCTTGCTATTGGAATATTGCATTTTTGCTTTATTTTGCCGCTTTAGATAGAAATAATAAATAAAGTGAGAAATAAGAGGGGTCACCTCACTTTAGTCACCTCACTTTATAATAAAGTGTTCTTTTCCCTAGTAGATTGACGTTGTAACTTAGAGAGGGGGCCTTGGGGGTCCACGTGGATATGATGGGGGAGGCATCAGGCTAACCCAAGGTAAACTGCGCAGATCCAGGGAGAGTTAAGTTTTGGAGGGAGTTTGACATTATAAAGGAGAGGTTCTCACCTCATTTGGATCATTCATGATTTGATATTATTATTGATAAATGAACTTTGTACGCCCGGCCTGTGGGTTGTTTAGTCGATGCAACGACCTTTGTTGGTGCCGAGTGTCTCCCGTTCGGAGATCTCTGCCCTTAGCCTCGGGAACCGGCGAGTGCACACTTTGTGGAGTTATTTCTGGTCTCACCCTTAGCCTCGGGGGACTTCGAGTGCCTGCCCTGGTAAGGTTTGTTAAGTACTTTTCGGTTCCGGTAGCAAACGTGACGGTTGAAACACATCGAGGAGGAGGAAAGCCCTCTTGTGGGCACAGCGCGGTTGGTGAGAGAGGGCTGTCTCATCGGGAGAAGGGCATTGTTATTCGGGGAGGGTGAGAATGGCGTCCCGGGAAGGGCGCGAGTCCGAGATCTAGCAAGGAGAGGATTCGGGGGGGGAGGAGAAGAACGGCTGTCTAGCACAGGTGAGGACGACATCTATTTACGAAGGAAAGGGTTGCAGATCTGAAGGCCCATTGTTAGATCCAACCTTGAAAAGGGTAGATCTGAGCAGATACTTGCAGATCTAGTCTTGTATGTTGCAGATCTGGAGGTTTAGCCCTAGATCCAGCTTGGGGAGTTGCAGATCTGAGGAGATATTGGCAGATCTAGTCCAGATCTGAAGGGATAACATCAGATCCACCCCTAGAGGCTGTAGATCTGAAGAGATATTGTCAGATCCAGCATAGATCTGGAGGTTTGGTAGCAGATCTGATAGTGGAGGACGCAGATCAGGAAGGGAAGGACGCAGATCTGGTTGGGAGGCTTCAGATCTAGCAGATCTGAGCATTCAGGAGCAGATCCACTTGGTAGGACGCTGATCTGATGAGCAGGCTTGGGTGAGGTAGGCTCAACAGCGTTTTCTAGCCTTCAGGAGCTGATCTATCTGTCTGGAGGTTTGGGTGACTGGTGCTCCATCTGTTTCTGCGCTGTCACTAGCAGAGACAGCGTTTTTCATTGGAGAGGGTTTGCAGTGGGAGATCAGTTATTTATCAGTCTTCAGCCCTAGTACCAGCGCAGTTCATCTTCAGCATTCAGAGCAGCTAGGACGTTGTCCTTGTTGCAGCCATTATCTGTTGAGAGGGTCTCCACTTGCCTAGGGCAAGGATAGGTGCACTTACTCTGATTTATTGTACTCCTCTCTATGTACGTTGAGAGGGTCTCCACTTGCCTAGGGCAAGGATAGGTGCACTTACTCTGATTTACTTGTACTCCTCTCTATGTACTTTCTGATTAATAAAATGGCTCAGTTTTCTGGCACTCTATGTGTAATGATTCAGTGATCTGGTTCAGCGTTATATTTTCTATATCTGTTTGGCATATTTCTGTTTATTACTGGTTATTTCCCTTTGGGGATATTACATAAGACTAGGATTTAAAACTAAAGCTCAAATAAAATGAAACCTTAACACTATCTAAACAACTAAAACTAAAAGCTTTAAAAAAAAAAATCGAATTAAACTTGAAACTAAAACTAACGCTAAAGCCCCCTCCTTTTTTTAAATTTTTTTTTAAATCTAATGTCTAACAAAAAAAAATAAAAAATTAAAACCAAACTAAAAAAATGAAACGCGAATTGTATAAATGTGATTTTGGTTTTGATTTTTATGTATGAAAGTTGTGGAAGGAAGTGTACGGACGACGTGATGAAGGAAGAGGAGAAGACGACAATGGCTGCAGATTTGTGAAAGCTGCCAGAAAGGAGTGCTGACAGAAATGGCAGCGGTTGAGAGGGATGGCAAGGAGGTCGCAGGGATCAGCGTGAGAGGAGCTGGAGCTAGGTTGCGGACAGCGTTTGCGGATGGAGAGAAAGGAAACGAGGAACGATGGCAGCAAGAGTGCAGAGGAGGGAATGGTAGCCACGGGAGATACGGGGGATGAAAGCAGCGATAAATGAAAATCGAATAGAGAGCAGTCGCAGGTGGAAGCTGAAAGAAATCGACGGCGTGAGGAGCTAGGCGCATGCAAACAGGAAAAGCGTAAAGGCTAGTAGATGGACAACGTTTGAAGAAAATGTGAGGGAGAGACATCCGTACGGATGACAAGAAAGCTCAGACATACAAATTGCAGGCACACAAATTTCTTCATTCAACAGTAAATTTCGCCAGTATCACTCAGATCTTCAAAATATGGATTCAAATACACCTGAGATTTTATTCTTTGCAGCGAAATGACCCTCAGATCTGCCAGCAAAAGAAAGATACTGAGGCTAGATCTTACCCTCTGGGGGTTAGATCTGGCTCAGATCAAAAATTTCTGAGAACCCCCCTGCAAACCTGCAAAAACCAGAACAGATCCAAAACTATGCACAAAAAATAAATAAACCCTTACATCTTAGAGAATATTTGCAAATTTACAATGCTAATTTACAGATTAGAGGCCTTCTTGGCCAGGTTTAAATCGTTTTTGCACAATTAATAAGAAGATAAAAATTTAAGAGAGGCACAAGCCCCAGAAGACCCTGTAAAAACACAATTTCGTAAGATAGCTTTGGGAATAGAGCTTTTTCAGATTTACGAAATCTGAGAGTCGGCTGGTCTAACTGAAGACTTCCCCAAACGCTCAAACCTTCAAAAAATATTCCTTGCACACTTAGATCTGAACTTTAGATTGATAGAGATTTAAGAAAATAATCATGAGACCTTTCAGAAAAATAGATAACTAATCTTTTTGTCAAATCAAAAATGTCATTTTAGAAACCCAGAAAACTGCACAAAATACCTGTATGCAGATTAATCCATAAAGGCCATCAACCATAAAAATGCCAAATAAAGTAGCAAAGTTTAGAGACAAGTCACGACATAGACCTGGAAAATGAACACCAAAGTTTGTAACTCCAAAATATTTATGCTTTATTCATCAAGAAAAATCACAAGAGCTTCCAAGAACAAGTGCACGATTCAAAGATTGGATGCAAATGTCATACCAAGACCTCTACTTTATAAGACAAAATCTCCAACGGCTAGTTCGGTTGATCCATGTCAAAATAATCTTGATCGCCGAAAAGATTTGATCATCTTTTAATCTGGACCGTCGAAATTATAAATTTGAGGAAAACGAATTTATCGTTTAATTCCATTTTTAATTAACTCAAAAATAATATTTTTGAGTTAATTACCTCAAAATTTTGACTTTGACTTAACCACCTAGGCTCAAGGGTCCAAAATTTCTTGAAATTCAAAATATTCCCTTGGTCTGAGACCTTTAAAAATTCATTTTTTAAGAACCAACGAATTTTGCCTTTGAAGAATTTTAACTCACCTAAGACTTAAAATTAATTAAATTTCTGGCTTAGGATTTTTAATTAATTTGGTCAGAAAATTTAATTAATTGACCGAGAGGGGATTTAATTATTTTTCCAACTCTCTTTACATTAAATAAATACATTTAGACACATGAAGGGGGAATACCCATTTGTATAGACCCTAAAAAAGCTACCAAATTCTGCGACTCAAAACATGATCTAATAGACTAAGTAGCTTGTAATAAAATAATCTAGCCAATTAGCTAGGATTATTCCCAAACTACTTTTACAAGGACTTGATAGAAAACACTAGGACTCACTTAGCATCTTGATGACAAAATCCACCCTAGCTTTGGGGTGAGGCTGGAGGGGAAAACTCTGCCGATCACTTGTGTCGAAAAACACAAGTAAATCAGTGAGACAAAAAACCTCCTAGGATAGAAATTGTCACCAACATAGTAGGCTTACCTAGGTTGTTACATACACGATGGTCATAGATCATTTACATCATAAACATGCAGAATGGGTTTACATCATTTATAAAAATGTCAGCTGTCAATGAAATCTGAATGGCGTGAACCTCGAACATGGTGAGTCCCATTTGAAAAAATGGGGGTGTACTGCTATGGGGTCGTTGACAAAGTGTGGTCAACAAGTGGGATTTACATTGCTATTTTATAGATTAGAGGCCCTCATGGCTAGAATTAAAACTGTTCAACACAATTCAGAAAATAAAAATTAAGAGAGAGGCAGAAGCCTAATAAAGAACCCTGTAAAAAATGGAATTTAAGATAAGCCCGAGGAATTAGATCCGGAGGGCTCTTCAGATATTATCTCCATGTTAGTCAGCTGGTCCAAACTAGAACTTCCCCAAATGCCAAATTCTAAATCCGGAAGATTTCTGCAGAGTTGAAGTTAAACTGTTAAATTAATAGAGAAATAGTGATAAAACATAAAATTTTCATGAGCTAGAGATAACTGTTAACTCGATCCAATTAATATTTTTACCCTAGATCCAGTAACCTAAGCAAGATACCTGTACATTAGATTACTCTACAAGAGCCATTAATGAACACCCCATTAAAATAATCACCAACAGAGTTTTAAGAACAAGTTTACCATAAAATACTGAAGAGGAACACCACCATCAGAATAAAACCCCGAAGTCTTCGTTTGTATTATTCCAGAAAATATTAGAGGGGAGCTTCAAGAGTGAGTGCACGATCCATAGATCGGATGACTGGAAGATTGACATAGACCTCTAATTTATAAGATAAAAACTCCAACGGCTAGCTTGGTTGATCCATGTCAAAGTAATCTCGACCGTCGAAAAAGATTTAATCATCTTTTAATCTCGACTGTCGAAATTATAAATTTTTGAGTAAATTCGAATTTATCATTTAATTCCATTTTAATTAACTCAAAAATAATATTTTTGAGTTAATTACCTCAAAAATTTGACTTTGACTTAACCACCAAGGCTTAAGGGTCCAAAATTTCTTGAAATTCTCAATATTCCCTTGGTCTGAGATCTTTAAAAATTTATTTTTTAAGGACCCACGAATTTTGCCTTTGAAGAATTTTAACTCACCTAGGACTTAAAATTAATTAAATTTCTGGCTTAGGATTTTTAATTAATCTGGTTAGAAAATTTAATTAATTGACTGAGATGAGATTTAATTATTTTTCCAAGCCTCTTTACATAAGATAAATACATTTAGACACATAAAGGGGGAATACCCATTCATATAGACCCTCAAATAGCTACCCAATTCTGCGACTCAAAACATGATTTAGTAGACCAAACAGCTTGTAATAAAATAATCTAGCCAATTAGCTAGGATTATTCCCAAAATACTTTTACAAAGACTCGATAGAAAACACTAGGACTCACTTAGCATCTTGATGACAAAATACACCCTAGTTTTGGGGTGAGGCTGGAGGGGAAAACTCTGCCAATCACTTGTGTCGAGAAACAAAAATGAATCAGTGAGACAAAAATCCTCCTAGGATAGAAATCGTCACCAAAATACTAGGGTTACATAGGTTGTTACATACATGGTGGTCTTACTTAGATCATTTACATTATAAACATGCATAATGGGTTTACATCATTTATAAAACTGTCGTCTGACAAATGAAATCTGAATGGCGCGAACATCTCGAACATGATGAGTCCCATTTGAAAAAATGGGGATGTACTGCTATGGGGTCGTTGACAAAGTGTGGTCAACACTCCCTATTCTTAATGTAGGGGCATTAGAGTTTAGCCAGCAATGTGAAAGATTGTTCACATGTTATGGCTAAATGAGTTAAAATTCATTCACTGATGGGTGAAAGTCAGTGTTTACTGAGAGGGTTGAATCCCTCAAACAAATTGTTTTATTTATTTCTGTAATAAATTAGGAGAATATATTTAACTAGATTTAGAAATAAGTTGTTTGAATAGGTGTGAGATTGTTGAGCATATCTAGGTTCAGTTGATATATTTTAAGAGGATACTTGGCAAGTAGGATTCTGTCTCAATTTAGTAAATTCGATCCTAATTGAGGAGGTCTCTGTTATGTGATTAGAACTATAAATTGTAATCTTTGCGAGTGAAAAATTGGGAGTTGGCTGAATAAGAATTATTTGTGAGGATTTGATTTAATAAAGATTGCAAAATGTTTGAACTATTGTTTATACTGGCAATCCCCGGAGGCTTTTCACCTTCGAAATCTTATTGAGTTTGAAATCTCTGTGTAAGACATTGAGAGTGAATCGAATTTATGTGTTCACTGTATGAAGGAGGGTTTCAATTCTGTTTGAAATTGCTGAGTCATATATATCCTGTGTTAATTTGAATGCCATTTTAATTAGCATCTACGAAAAGGAAGAATCTTGTCCTTTTGAAATTCCGTTGATATTTCTGTTTAACAAATTTGGGTCAGATCGAGTAATATGTATTATTTCCCTGTGTGTGAGAAAGAATCAAAGTAACCTTCGATTCTTGCTTGAGCTGAACGGAGTTCTGTTTCCCAATGATGAAGATCGATTTAATATTTGATCCATGCTATTAAACTGCACACGCAGAAGAAAGGATTCGATTTACAAAAAAATCGATATCTATTTTGTGTCAAAGCCTAAATACAAGAAATCGTTGAGTTTTATGATAAGTCTGAAGGCAAATAAGGAACAACGTTATCCAGAAACGCATGGGAAGGAACGGAAGCAACGGAAATTGGGTTAACACAGTTCAAATACCAGATTTGAAGTTGAGAGGTTTTATGGAGTGATACCACCAGTATCACACAACGTTTAGCCAAAAAGCGGTTTTTACCTTTAGCAATGCGATCCAATGCAATTGCAACATGTCATCAGCAATTTACTGCCTATTTCGCATTGCATCCATGTGATAAAGTTCGAGTTGTAAGGTAATGTGATTGTTGTTCGATCGTTAAGGCAAGAGATCCGAAGGCATTCGCTTTTAAAGCTGCACGAGACTTTTTTTTTTTTTTTAACTGAAACGGGTATGTTTTATTGATAGAGATAGGGTGGCCGAAGCCTAATCAACCATTACAATTCTCTGCTTTTACTTGGACGTCTTTTCCGGTTAGGGAATAATTGCCATGTTCAATGCTCCTGCATTTATGCTGATCATTCCATTTTCTAGAGTACATCCTATATTTGCCAATCTATCTGCTTCCTTGTTTAATTCTTCGAGGATATGGAAGATTTGCGCTGAGGAGAAATCCTTCAAAATTCTGTTCACTCTTGAAAGCTGTTTATTTAGCGCTGGATCCTTGAGTCCTTTCTTGTTTATTAGAGAATTTATCAGCAGTTCTGAATCTCCAAACACTAAGATTTCACTTGGATTTTCTTTTCTGGCCAATTGGCAAGCTTTTAAAAGACTAAGAACTTCAGCCTGATTGTTGGTTTTCAGCCCAAGTCCCCAGCTGAAGTCATCTTTTTTTCCGTTCGGATAGTAGATCACCCCTCCTGCTCCTGACCTACCTGGGTTGCCTTTTGAGGCACCATCGAAGAAGATAGTGCACTTTCCCTGGGATTTCCACCACTGCTGAAAACTGTCCATTGTGTCTCGAATCTGCCATCTTTTCTTATGGTTTGGACGTGTGATTGCTGAAGGTCTGGGCATGTAGGAGAATCCATCCAGCCACGCCATTTCTTTATTTCGGAGGGAGCTATCATCTTTGACTAAAGAGTGGCTCAGAGTTTCTAAAAGAAGTTTCTTTGCCTGATCCGCTGCATTATCTGCAGTCGTTTCTTTGTGATTAAAGATGATTTCGTTTCGGGCGAGCCACAACTTCCAGCAGACATATTTAGGGGCAGCAGTCCACACCTTGTGCCAAAGAGATTTGTCAGCGATATTGGAGGGATACGGGCTTTCCAAGAAGAGAACATGTCTGTGATCGAACAATGCGCTGGAGGTCTCACATTCAGTCCGATCAAGAAGTTAGTCCAGGCCTTCTGCGCATACTCACAATCAATAAACATGTGGTCTGAGGTTTCCAATGCGTTTTTGCAAAGAGCACATCGATGAGGACCTGCTATGTTCCTTCTGCACAAATTTTCTCCAGTCAGGATTTTGTTGTGGAACAAAGTCCAAAAGAAGAAATTGATCTTGGGAATGCTGAAGTTATCCCAGACCTGTTTCCACACTGCTTCCGGATGTGGAGAATCCTTTTTGCTTTGCATCTGTAAATACCCTTGTCTTGCTATGTACACCCCCGTCTTACCCCATCCCCATGAGTCTTCCTCGTCTTTATGAACTGGAGTAAAATCTGAAATTGCATCTATAAGAACATTTAACTGATTTTTTAAATGCGCTGGTGTTTTAGGCAGAATCCAGCGCTGCGAATTTCCTTTGCTATCCCAACCTGAAATATCCTCAATTTTCCGAATTCCTTTTGTACATAACCAAGCTCTTAGCTCTGAAATTTCGTTGTTAGCTGATAGAGGAGAATGACCCATGATTCGATCTCTCCATAGCGATGTATTTTTGCCATTCCCTGGGATTCTATACAGATGAGATCTGAAAAATTCGATTCCTTTGCTGCAGAGCTTCCAAGCCTGCGTTCCTTTTGGGGAATTCTTTGGAGTGAAGGAAATGATCGACTGGTTATTGAGGTATTTAAGCTTTAATATCTGACTGACTGGGTGGTTAGGCTCAGCTAAAAGCTGCCATAGTAATTTACAGCCCAAAGCTAAGTTAGCTTGCTGAGGATCACGAATTTGGAGGCCGCCTTCAACTAAAGGGCGTTTCACTGTTTCCCAGTTTATTAAATGGAATCTATTGCTATTACCCCGCCCACCATTCCACAGAAATTTTTGCAAGAGACTGGAGATTTGATTTGCGACTTGTTTTGGAGCCATCAATAAAGAAGCCTGGAATGTTGGCAGAGCCGAAAGGACAGATCTGATAAGCGTGAGTTTGCCTCCTGTGGTGAGCCAAAAGCCACCCCACACTGCAATCTTTTTATTGAACTTGGAGATCACCCCCTCCCACAAGTGGTTTCTGTTGGATCCCATCGTTATTGGGAGTCCCAAATATTTTATTTTGTCCCAAACTGCATATCCATTGAAGCCCAATTCGTTGGCTATTCTTTCAATTGTTCGCTGTTCTGTATTCCAACCAAAAACAACGCTTTTCCTCTCACTGATTAACGCTCCAGAAATATTGCAAAACTTTTGAAGAATGGTCCTGAAGGAATTAGCAATTCTCGTGGAAGCACCCCCGAGCAGAAGTGAGTCATCTGCGAAGAGCGCATGGTTCACTGGGGCGATGCCTTTCACAATTCTTATCCCAGGTATGATGCCTATTTGTTTCTCCTGGGTCAGCTTTCTGCTCAGAGAATCTGCCATCAGAATGTAAAGAAAAGGAGAAAGAGGGCAACCTTGCCTCAATCCCCTGGTGGCTAAAAAGAAGTCTGCTGGTCTTCCATTCACCATTGGGGCAATCCAGATATTCTCAATACAGGCTTTAATGAGATTTATGAAATCCTGATTGAATCCGAAGGCTGAGAGTACCCTGTACAGGAAAGAGCGGTTAACTCTATCAAAAGCATTACACATATCCAGTTTTATAAGCATACCTTGTTCTTTGCGTGTTTGGCTAGAATGCAGGGCTTCTTGAACTTGGATGACGTTGTCCAGGATATGTCTTCCTTTCACAAATCCCCCTTGGGCTGGAGAGATGAGTTTTTGTAGGAGGGGTTTGATTCTGTTCGCCATAAGTTTGGCCATGATCTTGTAGGACGAATTGCAGAGTGAGATCGGCCTGTATCTATCAAATGAACCCGGGTTTGTTTCCTTGGGGATTAGAGCGAGGAAGGTGGAGTTTATTCCGCCTCCAACCTTTTCCTTCCTCATAAATCCCCTTATCATTCTAAAGAGATCAAATTTGATTATCTCCCAACAAATTCTGTAAAAGTGAACTGAGAATCCATCAGATCCAGGTGCTTTGTCTGGTTCCATGGACCAGACAATATTTGAAATCTCTTCTTCCGTGACTGGGCTCATCAGAGAATCATTATCTTCTATGCTGACTAGCTTTGGAATGTTTGTGAGAAACTCTAATGTGTCCACCTCACTCCCATCCCGTTCTGCGCTAAGGAGGTTCTGAAAATGTTTTACTGCAGCTTCCTTAATTTGTGCAAATCCTTTATACACCTGTCCATTGGAGGTGGTAATTTCTGCTATATGGTTGCGGGAAAGGCGAGCCCTGCACTGTCTATGAAAATATGTGGTATTTTTGTCCCCAGATTTAAGCCACAGACTGCGAGACTTTAATCGCCAGTACTCTTCTTCGCTTCTAAAGGAGCAATATGTATTCCTTTGGGCAGATTTTTCTTTGTCTAAGTCTGTGGAAGAGAGATCTTTCTCTTCCATTTCGAATTGTATTTCTTCCAACTGAAGAACTGCCTCTTTCCTCTGCCTGATGGGGGTTTTCATGGATTTCTTTATCCATTCTTTTAGAGCTTTTTTTGTGTTTTTCATTTTTTGCTCCCACACAAAGCTTGGGAATTCGGAGACTTCTATCCTCCAAGCTATTTGGACTGTTTCAAAGAACCCTTCTTTTCCGGCTCAGAGAGGACTGAAGCGAAATGGGAGGGGACCTAAATCTTCTTCTTCTTTCAAACATAAAAGAATTGGTTTGTGGTCCGAGGTGAGATTTGGGAGAATCTTGGTGAAAACTATTCTTTTGTCCATCATTGCAGAGCTGCTGATGAGGAATCTGTCCAGCCTTGCTGAAATATGATTTTCTCCTGTTCTGTTGTTAGTCCAGGTATATTTTCCTTTCACTGGCTTGAAGTCAACTAAGTCCCACTGTAGAATCAGGTTTTCCACTGTGGTGGTGAAAGGGTCCCTAGAGTAGGTCCCTCCTCTCTTCTCTTTGGGATCTAGAATTATATTCAGATCACCGCCTATGACTATATTTGTAGGATTAATAAGCTCTATATAATCCGAGAGTGACTTCCAGCACTCTTTCTTTTCATCATAATGTACAGGGACGCACATGTTAAACAAAGCTAGGGTGAGGTTGCTTGCAGTGTGGCGCAGTTCTGTATAGATCCAATGTTGAGTCTCAGAGAATCGCTCTAAAGAAAAGGAGTTTTTAGACCAGAATGTACCTATTCCTCCTGCCGAGCCTCTTGCGCTGACAGCCTTTCCAGTATCATATTTCCATTTCATAATACTAGTGTTTAGAAGGGTCTCCCCTTCTATTTTTGTCTCTTGGAGCATAAGAATGTCCGTGGTTTCCATCTTCAATAAGTCTTTAATGGCCTCTGCCTGATTGGGATTACCCAGACCCCTACAGTTCCAAGAGACCAGCTGCATCATTTACCACTTGTTGGGGTGGGTCCTCCTCCCTTGGGAACCCTTGGTCTTGTGCTTCTCCCGAGGGTCATTTCAATGGTAGCTTGACTGCCTAGGGTTTTTTGTCTTTCTGACTCTTCTTCCCTGGTTTCCTTGTTTGATCTTCTTCCAACTCTTTTTGATGGCCTTTCAAAGGTTTCGTCATCAGATGATCCCGCGTTTTCTATGTTCTTCTTCTTTTGTTTAATAATGTCAGCATATGAGGGAGAAGAAGTGTTGCTAGAAATCGGATTTGGAGTGTTACCTGGCTCTTGGATGTCGGTATTGTTCAGCTGTGGAAGGTCTTCCCGCTCTGCCTCTGGAGGATCTGAGGGTGGGATGAGAGATTCGAAGGGGTTTTTGTCCCCTACGATGCTGATAGCTTCCCTGCTTCCATTGTTTTGGTTGCTTGCACTTTCTTGCCCTGCTTTGTTCCCTGTCTCTTTGGCTTTGTTTTTGTTATTCTGCCTGCTACTTGCTGTTCTCTTTGCTTGCTTCCACTGTTCACCTTTTTCTTTCTCTGCTGTTTCCTCATTTTTTTTAACAGTATCTTGCAAAATGCCCATATTTGTGGCAATGTCGACATTTAAAGGGCAGTTGTTCGTAATCGAGCTCTTGGATGTGAGTCCAGTCCGCCACCGAGAGTTTGATGGCTTCAGGAAGTTCGATTTCCAGATCTACCTCCACACAGATGCGTGCGCAGGAGAACTGATCCTTCCTCGGAGCCTGATCAATGTATCTGCCAAGGGCATTGCCAATGGATTGCAGCGAGCTCTGACTCCAACAGTGAAGTGGAAGGTGCGGGAGACGCACCCATACAGGAACAGCTGTGGGCACATCTTGAGCGGGGTCAAAATCTGGGGACCATTTATTCAAATATAACCCTTGGGGACCCGTGAAATATGGCCCGTTTCTGAAGATCAGGCTTCTATCTTCCACACTGTCAAACACGAAGACGAAGAACCCTTTGCCTACAAAATGACTTTTTATTCCTTCCTTAACCAATGGTGTCCAGTTTCGTTTGACCCAATCTTCTACTGCTTTCGGGGATGGCCATAGCCCTGTGAACTGGCTGATGAGGCCTCTTTCGGATAGGTTTAACGCTGTTCTGCAAGCATTATCCACCGGCAAAGACACCGTAGGAATATTATCCAGCTTTTTAACAAACTTTTGCTGAGAGGCAGAAGTCGGCCGTTTATCTGCTGCAGCGACAAGAGATCGAAAGGCATCGAGGTCGGAAGGCGGGAGAGGGCCGCTTCCATGCTCCATAGCCAGGATTCGATGGAAAACAAGGATTACAGCAGGGAACCCATGCGAAAACTCGGGCCAAACTCCTGTAAGAAGAAAAGATCAAGCAAAACAATGAAATCTCAACGTGCCGCGGCCCCGATCCAATGCGCCGCGCCCCTCCTCAGCGCCGCGCAGGAGCAAAAAACCCCGCAGAAATTCGATCCGGTGCGCCGCGCACACTTGAAGCACCGCGCCAGTAGCTCGATGCGTTGCGTTCAGCACAGCAGCAGGGCAAAGCCAAGCCCTAAAGTTGCAGAGTGGAAATTATCTTCGGTATTAACGAAATTTTCAAACAAAGCTATAATATCTTAAAGAAGATTACTAGTAAAATTCTCTAGCTGCACGAGACTTAACATAAGGTATGGATAGCGTTATTTATTTGATAAGTGATATTTAAATAAATGGAATCCAATATATGTGGGCCCGAGGGAAAGATTAACGCTGTGTAAAACATGCTGCAAGGTTATATTTTCAGGAGTTAAAATAACCACTCCAATGGTTATTAATATGATAAGAGATTTGGGTATTTGTTCTAAGTGATTGAAATGTCGATTAAATACATTTTAATGAAATGTTCCAAAAGGGTTTCAAGAAATAGTTTAAAGTGCTTAAAGATTGAGATATAGTTAGAAGCACTTTATTTAAAGCCAAGGATCATATTGTTTGAAATTTTATACAAACTTGGATTATTATGGATTTCATTAATCAAATTTTACAAATTTGATGAATGAAACAAATCTTAAGGAACAAGATCAAACTCCTCCGGAGTTGGAAACAATTGTAAGCAAATTTGAGAAGCTCTCCTTAACGCTTGCACCCACACTGCCATCATTTGTGGTATCAGAGTAGACTTTAGAGCATTTACCAAAGATTGAACAGACTTATACGAGCCAGAAGAAGAAATCCAGCATGGTTGTCCGAATTGGTAGAGGTGTTGTTGGTAGAAGAAGAGGTAGGCCAGTTGCTAATGCAGAAGTACTGGAGACGATGCAGCAGATCCAAGCCAGATTGGAAGTAATTGAAGTAGGACAATCGAGAGATCTTGAAGATGTCAGTGAACTTGAAGCTGAAGAAGAAGAAGGAGGAAATGTTGAGCTTACTCCTGAGATGAGATTCTTTAAAACAGTTTTAGGATCTACATTCAAGCCTAGACTTGAAGTATCAGCTTTTGCAGGAGGATTGAATCCAGAAGAGTTGATAGACTGGATCAATGAGATGAATAAATTCTTTGATTATGAAGATATGGGTGAAGACAAGAGAGTTAAATTTGCAGTCACAAGGTTAAAGGGATATGCAGCACTTTGGTGGGATGGAGTGCAAGCAGAGAGAAGGAGAGCTAGTAAACAACCAATCAAGAATTGGAACAGAATGGTGGCAAAACTGAGAGGTAAGTTCTTGCCTAATGATTATCAGCTTACATTATTTAGACAAATGCAAAACCTTAGACAGAGATTAATGACAGTGAAAGAGTACACAGAAGAATTTTACAAAGTAAGCATAAGAGCTGGACAGATCCAGGACACAGTAGAGAAGATTGCCAGGTGTGTGAATGGTCTCAGATTGGAGATTCAAGATGAAATAAGTATATTGTCTCCTAAGACAGTAGAAGAGGCTTATCAAATGGCCTTGAAAGCTGAAGAGAAATTGCTGAGAAAGTAGTCTGCCAAAGGAAGAGGTACTTTCCGAGGAAAGGGAAGTCAAGGTGGTAGAGGGAGATCTACAACACCAAGAGATGGAGCTAGCAGTAGCTCACCTCAGCATGCACACACAAAAGGTGATGCAAGTGGCAGAAGAAATTCCTACAGAGGAAGAGGAGGCAGAAGTAGAGGAAGGGAAGTAAGATGTTACCGACGTTACAAATTGGGACATAGAGCCTATGAGTGCCCAGAGAAAGAGAATGTGGGTACAAGTCAGAGAAATGCAATTGTTGCTTAGGCTGGAGAAGAAGCAGCAAAGTTGCCTAAAGCAGAGAGAGAAATTGTGCCAGAGAACGGAAAATCTTTGGTTGTTAACAAAGTTTTGTTGAAACAAACAAAGAAAGTTGCTGAGCCAGCACAGAGGAAAACTTTGTTCAGAAGTGTTTGCAAAGTTCAAGGGAAATGCTGTCAATTGGTCATTGATAGTGGCAGCACAGACAATTTGGTCTCTACAGAGGTGATAGAGAAGTTGAAATTGAAGACAAGGGAACATCCAACACCCTACAAGGTGTCATGGATTTAGAAGGGTCATCAGCTGATTGTGAAAGAACAGTGTGAAATAGAGTTGCAGATGGGCAGCTACAAAGATAAAGTAACGTGTGATGTGATGCCTATGGATGTGTGTCACATATTGCTGGGTAGACCTTGGCAGTATGACAGAGCAGCAGTGCATGATGGTAAGAGAAAGACCTACAAGTTTTTCAAGGATGGTATGTATCAAACATTGTTACCTATGGAAGAAGGAGATGCATCAAGCAAAAAGTCTGATCCAAAGGCTTTATTGCTGAGTGGAAAAGAATACTTGCAGCAGATTGAAGATGAAGAGGTAAATTTTGCTTTAGTTTGCAAACCTAAGGTAGTATTTACTTCTACAAAAATTTCTGATTTGCCAATTGAAATTCAAGAAATGTTGGACAATTATTGTGATATTATTGTGGATGATTTGCCTGATGAGTTACCACCTGTAAGAAGAATCAGCCATCAGATAGATTTGATTCCAGGATCAAATCTGCCAAACAAAGCAGCTTACAGAATGACTCCTACAAAAAATGAAGAAATCAGAAAGCAAGTGCAGGAATTTGTTGACAAAGGTTTGGTCAGAGAAAGTTTGAGTCCTTGTGCAGTACCTACGGTGTTGAGTCCAAAGAAATATGGAGGATGGAGAATGTGCATTGATTCAAGAGCAGTCAACAAGATAACAATCAGGTATATATTTCCTTTGCCCAGAATTGAAGATTTAATGCACTGTTTGAGTGGAGCAAGATATTTTTCAAAACTAGATTTGAAAAGTGGGTATCATCAGATTAGGATAAGGGAAGGTGATGAATGGAAAACAACCTTTAAAACAAATGAGGGATTGTATGAGTGGATGGTAATGCCCTTTGGTTTATCAAATGTACCTAGTACTTTTATGAGACTCATGAATGAAGTATTAAAGAAATTTATTGGTAAATTCGCAATAGTATATCTGGATGATATATTAATTTACAGCAAAACAAAGGAAGAGCACTTGAGGCATCTTAATTATGTCTTGAAGAAATTACATCAAGAGAAGTTGCTGATAAATTTGAAGAAATGTTCATTCATGAAGGAAGAAATGGTATATTTGGGTTTTGTTTTTTCTGCTGAAGGGTTAAATATGGGTCCGGAAAAGCTCAAGGCAATTTTGGAGTGGCCTTCACCAAAAATTGTTTTTGAGGTAAGAAGTTTCCATGGACTTGCTAGTTTTTATAGAAAATTCATAAGGAATTTTAGAAAAATTAATGCACCTATCATTGAAACCATAAAGAAGGACAAATAGCCATTCAAGTGGACTGTTGAAGCTGAAAATAATTTTCAGTTTTTGAAACAGAAAATAACTGAGAAACTTGTTTTAGTCATGCCTGATTTTAATAAACCATTTCAAGTGAAGTGTGATGCCAATGGAGAAGCTATTGGAGTTGTATTAAGTCAAGAAGATAGGCCTGTAGCATATTTCAGTGAGAAGTTGAATGAGACAAGAAGAAAGTACTCTTCTTATGACAAAGATTTTTATGCAATAGTACAATCATTGAAGAAGTGGATACATTATTTAATGTCTAAAGAATTTGTACTATATTCAGATAATCATGCTTTACAATACATTATGCAGTAGCCTAAATTGAATCAGAAACATGCTAAATAGGTTGAATATCTTAAAATTTTTAACTTTGTTTTGAAACACATAAGTGGCCAAGAAAATAAGGTAGTCAATGCCTTGAGTAGGAAGAACATTCTTGTTCAATAAAGTCAAATTGAAGTGGTAGGTTTTGATTTTCTTAAAAAACTCTATAAAAGAGATTTAGATTTCAAGGAAGCATTTGAAGCATTCTGTAATCTTGTTTTGATAGATAGAAGTCAGCGGTTGGATTATTTCTTGCAAGAGGGTTTATTGTTCAGAAGAAATCAATTTTGTATACCAAATTGTTCCATGAGAGAGAATTTAATCAGCGAGAAGCATAGTGGTGGACTTGTTGGACATTTTGGTACTGATAAAAATTATGAGTAGCTGAGTCATTTTTATTATTGGCCAAAGATGAGATCTGAGGTGGAAACATTTGTGAAAAATTGTAAAATTTGTTAGTATGCAAAGGGAAGAAGCCAGAATGTAGTTTTGTACATTCTATTGCCTATTCCAGATAGACCTTGGGATATGGTAAGTATGGATTTTGTTTTAGGATTGCCTAAGACACAGAGAGGGAATGATACAATTTTTGTTGTTGTTGACAGATTTTCAAAGATGGCACATTTTATTCCGTGTTATAAAACCAGTGATGCTACTCATGTTGCCAATTTGTTTTTCAAAGAAATTGTTAGATTACATGGGTTGCCTAAAAGTATTGTTTCTGATAGAGATACCAGGTTTGTTGGTCATTTTTGGAGGACATTGTGGAAAAATATTGGTACTAAACTGAGTTTCAGCTTAGCTTATCATCCTCAGACTGATGGACAGACTGAGGTAGTAAACAAAAGTTTGGGTAATATTTTGAGAAGTCTTGCAGGAGATCCTAAGTAGTGGGATCATATATTACCACAGGCAAAATATGCATACAATGATTCACCGAACAGAAGTACAGGACAGAGTCCATTCCATATTGTTTATGGGATGCACCCAAGAGGAGTATCTGAATTGAGGAACTTGGGAAAAGCGAAAATGAGAAGTGCTGAAGGAGAAGAGTTTGCTTCAGAGATTCAAGCAATATATGAGCAGGTAAAACAATAACTACAAGACGACAGCATCAAGTACAAAAGCAGAGCAGATTTGAGTAGAAGAGAAGTTAGTTTTGAAGTTGGTGATTTAGTTTTGGCTCACTTGAGGAAAGACAGATTTCCAAAGAGGCAGTATAACAAACTGAAGTTTAAAAAGATAGGACCATGCAGAATACTGAGGAAAATTTCTTGCTAATGCCTATGAAATTGAATTGCCATCTGACATTGGAATATCTCCAATATTCAATGTTGCAGATCTGTACAGGTATGAAGATGGTGGCACATATGAAAGACCAGAAGATAGAGAGCAGATTGACAGGGTAAAATAGTTACCTACAGCACAGCCATTACAGCCAGAGATGATCTTAGACAAAAATTTGTTTAAGAGAACCAGAGGACAAGAGTATTTCTAGTACTTGATCAAATGGAAAGATCAACCAATTGAGGATGCTACTTGGATGACAGAAGCTATGTTGCAGAAACTGGGCAGTTATGTGGAGGAGCTCATGGACAGGAGCCCATGAAGAATTTTGTCCTCGGGAGTCTGAAGCAGGGGCATTAGAGTCTAGCCAGCAATGTGAAAGATTGTTCACGTGTTGTGGCTAGATGAGTTAAAATTCATTCACTGGTGGGTGAAATTCAATGTTTATTGAGAGGGTTGAATCCCTCAAACAAATTGTTATTATTTATTTCTGTAATAAATTAGGAGAATATATTTAAATAGATTTAGAAATAAGTTGTTTGAATAGGTGTGAGATTGTTGAGCATATCTAGCTTCAGTTGATAGATTTTAGGAGGATATTTGGCAAGTAGGATTCTATCTCAATTTAGGAAATTCGATCCTAATTGAGGAGGTCTCTGTTATGCAATCAGAACTATAAATTGTAATCTCTGTGAGTGAAGAATTTGGAGTTGGCCGAAGAAGAATTATTTGTGAGGATTTGATTTAATAAAGATTGCAAAATTTTTGAACTATTGTTTATAATAGCAATCCCCGGAGGCTTTTCACCTTCGAAATCTTATTGAGTTTGACATCTCTATGTAAGACATTGAGAGTGAATCAAATTTATGTGTTCACTGTATGAAGGAGGGTTTCAATTCTGTTTGAAATTGCTGAGTCATATATATCTTGTGTTAATTTGAATGCCATTTTAATGAATATCAGCATCTACGAAAAGGAAGAATCTTGTCCTTTTGAAATTTCGTTGATATTTTTGTTTAACAAAATTGGGTCAGATCGAATTATATGTATTATTTCCCTGTGTGTGAGAAAGAATCAAAGTAACCTTCGATTCTTGCTTGAGCTAAATGGAGCTCTGTTTCCCAATGATGAAGATCGATTTAATATTTGATCCATGCTATTAAACTGCACACGCAGAAGAAAGGATTCGATTTACAAAATAATCGATATCTATTTTGTGTCAAAGCCTCAATACAAGAAATCTTTGAGTTTTATGATAAGTCTGAAGGCAAATAAGGAACAACATTATCTAGAAACGCATGGGAAGGAACAGAATCAACGGAAATTGGGTTAACACAGTTCAAATACCATATTTTAAGTTGAGTGGTTTTATGGAGTGATACCACCAGTATCGCACAACGTTTGGTCAAGAAGCAGTTTTTACCTTTCGCAATGCGATCCAATGCAATTGCAACACGTCATCAAAAAATTACTGCCTATTTCGCATTGCATCCATGTGATAAAGTTCGAGTTGTAAGGTAATGCAATTGTTGTTCGATTGTTAAGGCAAGAGATCCGAAGGCATTCGCTTTTAAAGCTGCGCGAGAGTTAACATAAGGTATGGATAGCGTTATTTATTTGATAAGTGATATTTAAATAAATGGAATCTAATATATATGGGCCCAAGGGAAATATTAACGCTAAGTAAAACATGCTGCAAGGTTATATTTTCAAGAGTTAAAATAACCACTCCAATGGTTATTAATATCATAAGAGATTTGGGTATTTGTTCTAAGTCATTGAAATGTCGATTAAATACATTTTAATGAAATGTTCCAAAAGGGTTTCAAGAAATAGTTTAAAGTGCTTAAAGATTGAGATATAGTTAGAAGCACTTTATTTAAAGCCAAGGATCATATTGTTTGAAATTTATACAAACTTGGAATATTGTGGATTTCATTAATCAAATTTTACAAATTTGATGAATGAAAAAAATCCTAATGAACAAGATCAAACTCCTCCGGAGTTGGAAACAATTGTAAGCAAATTTGAGAAGCTCTCCTTAACGCCTGCACCCACACTGCCATCAGTCTGTACATGAGAATTTCCACCCCGAGAAAATAGTGCATCTCCCCGGATCCTTCATGTCAAACTCTTTAGCTAAATTCTTCTTGCAATTGTGATGAGCCTTGATGATCTGTCAAGAACATATCATCCACATACAATATCGAGTATCAATGGCTCTCCTACTCGAATAGTAGGGTGGGATGCATCACTCTTGACGATCATCTTGTAGATAGTTGTCAATCAGACCATACCGGGCTGCGGGAGCTTGCTTGAGTCCATATAATGATTTCTTTAAATACACTGAGTCTTTCGATCATGTGTCTCAAAATCTCAAAGCCCTCTGGTTGTTCTATATACACTTCTTCTTCTATCACACCATTCAAGAATGTCGTCTTGACATCCATCTAGTGAATTTCCCATCCCATCTGCGCAGCAAGGGATATCACGGACCTGATAGATGTGTATCTGGCTACCGAGGCCAAGGTTTCTTCATAGTCTATTCCTTCCTTCTGAGCATACCCCTTAGCCACAAATCTGGCTTTAGATTTCTCAATGTTGTTGTCTGCAGCATACTTGATCTTGTAGATCCACTTCGATCCTACAAGAAATCTCTCCTACGGTCTGGGTACCACTTCCCAGACATCATTTGTCATGATGGAATTGTACTCTTCCACCATTGCATCAACCCACACCTGGTGCTGAGCAGCTTCTCGAAAGCTGGAAGGTTCTCCGACTTGAGCAACCAAGGCTTGATACCTCTCAGGCTGCTTATGTTGTCTCTTCTCATTCTGGGGATTTCCGACAAAATCTTCTGCATCCTTCAAAATCTGTCGAAGTTCCCTGCTCGTTCTTCCACTGGTGGTGGGTGGATTTACTGGCTCTCCTTCTTGCAAATCCTCAGGAGACCCATCCTTTGGATCACTATGCCTTGGAGAGGCAAGCCAGATTTTCTCTTGTGTAATATCCCAAATGGGATATTTTAACTAAAATTGCGGAAATAAACTTAAACAACAAAATAAATGGAAATATACACACAACCACTAATAGAACACAACGAATGCCAATAAAATCACTGAGCCATTTTATTAATCCATGACAAAAGTACATCAATATAAAGGAACAGCGGAACCTGAGCTTGCCAAGCAAGCGGAACAAACCCAGAAAGATCTCTGGCCCAACTGATGAATGACGCTGGCAATGATGTAGATGGCTCGGCAAAGAGGTTGCTGCAAATTGGCTATGGCAAAACTGACCTCTCCAAACTCCACTGAAGCACTGTGAGATCTCTGAGTGAAACCTCCTCAAGGGTATTGGGTTTCCGTCCAATACTCACAAATCACCCGAGGGTTTCCGTCTTGGGGCTACGGCTGAAGTAGGGAACCACGTCCTCAAACCTCTCATACACAAGCAAATGATCTACTCCAAAGATATCTCCCAATGGCCTCCTCCCTTTCTTTTATAGATCCCTTGGAGCCTTCTAGAGCATTATTTTATTATTATTTTATTCATGGAGCACTTTTCCCTTTTATTAAAATATTCCTTTTTAATGCAGAAAAGGGTAAATCGGCTACCACGCCTCCTCCGGTCACAAAAATCTGTGTCTAACTGTCCCACCATGTAGGTATTCTCGTCCCAGTTCCAATGAGCTATTACACTAAGGTGTTCCATCATGTATTCCTCCTGGAATGCCACCTTGAGCATAATCAGCTGAGTTAAGCCCATAAATAACTCAAATTTCCGAAAGTTATCGGAATGCATCGGAACGAAAGCCAAACTTCTCGGATGATGGAGTATATTAAGCGAATGCCTCCGGACACCATGAAAACTCCTCAAAACTCCTCCGAAAAGCTCCTGAGCCCACTGATAGCACCAATCTATACATGTGACCTGTCTGCTCCTAACTCTGGAAGTCCCTCCTAGCCCTGTCATGGGTGATACCAAAAAAAGGAATATTACAGACCTTCCTCCCCAAGATTGCTTGCCCTCAAGCAATCGAAATATGTGGGCCACTCCATTGGCCCGCCGCAACTGAGACCCAATGCCTAGATCCCATACAAACCTCTGGGTGCTGCTATGCACCTGTGTCAAATTGCTCGGAATAGACCCCTCAATGCCGGGATCCCAAACTGATCTCTCACTATACCAACGAACAAAAAATCCTCCCGGATCCCAACGCCACCATGGCCAATCATCTCCCAAGTCCCACGGCCTGGGCTGCGCACTGCCTCTAGCTATGACTGATGCTTTGAGAGGTGAAGACCACGTCTCCTGTTGTGCTATATCTATGACGGTGTAAGCTGCCCCATCAACTGTGTACCAACTCATCACCTATCTCCAATCCAATCCCTGACTAAATCCAATGCTGATTCTGCTCTCTTGAAACTGGGATGGGATGCTGAAGAATCTGCCCCACTGCCAACTGGAATTTGTATCATCTATCATGTCTAAGGGCCCTTGCTCTGCTGTGCTCCCTACGAATAATACCATACCATCAAGAGGATACCAACTCATGATCTCCCGCCAGTCCATCCTGGAAGAAGAATCCAATGTAGCAACAACTGCATATGGAACACGCCTAGAGTGTTGTCGCCAGCCCGTAATCAACTCCCACTGCTCTGCCCTGTCTGCCAATGAAAGCTGCCTGTAGAAGAAAGCCCCTCTCTCTAAAATGGGCCAAAGTGGGCAAGATATGCTGCAAGCCCCATCGCTGTACTCCTGGAGAGTGCTACTCACTGAAAATACTGCAGCTCTGCTGATTGCGTGTACATCTATCTGCACCTCATCCCTGTGTTGACCCACAGATGGATGATCCACCATCTCCAACAGCTCCTCCCACTCCTGATCAGGAATGTCATACTCCTGTTGTCTACTGGCCCCCTGCAGAACAATCCCATCAACCTCCAACACCTCTAGAGGATATGGATGCAAGCTGTACCGCACTCGATGTCGATATCAGTTATACATAATGGTGACCCCCAATGTAGCATATCCCTCATCGGCTCAATGTGGAAACCCATCGGCTCTTCCCCAAGGAATATCGCTGTGCACAGGTGGCGAATAGTGGCCTCCCTCTCTGCCAACTCGGGCTCCATCACACATGTTGCTGCATTTGAATACGTCCATAGTGACTCTTGCCCGGGAGTATCTCCAGCAGTCTGTGTTGCTCACCTGCGCCTTGGGTCTGGCTCGGTCTCTGTCATCATCTCTTGCATGGCGCTCTCGCTCCCAAGAGCTTCCTCAAGCGATCTATGGACACATTTAACTCATGAAGAAGAGTCCTCACTTTGGCATATGGAAGGAATGCCCTCTTGTCCTGTCTCCACCACATCATCTACATCTCTCAAACATGAGTTATTAGGCCCCCAAGGTTCTTTGCAAATGAAGCAAAGTCCCTTCCTCCTCAGCTTATTCCTGCTACTTGACCCACCAAATTGGAGCAGCTCCTCCCTGGTCAACTGTCTCCTAAGAAGCTCAATGTTCTGCTCAACTAGCCCTTGGGCTAGCTCATAAGCAGCGGGCGAGACCAACTGCCCTCTCCTCCAAAAGCTCAACAACCGGGTCTGCAACTTTCGGCCAATGGTCTCATGGTCTCTCATACATGATGACAAGATGGACTGCATGTGTGCTATGACGGTGTCAGGATGATGTCTCCTAATGCTGAAGAAGCATTGGAACATCTGCAAAATCAGGTCATCACACTCAAGGTCAAACATGATGACATAAGTCTTGATTGTGGCCATACTCCATAAAATCTCAAGCTTCTTCCCAAAGGTAGAGCCCGCACTATTGTCCAAATCCTGAAAAGCCTCTACAACCAATTTCATAATCCTACTCATAACATCATCATTGTATGGAGCTATAGGTGCGGTCAATCTCATGATGTTACTGAGGCAAGTTGCAACTGGGAGTGTGACCCCTTCACAAGGTTCCTCCAAGAATTTGGGCTGTATAAGAGCAAGCATAGCAGGCTTTAGAGTCCAAATCAGTTTCTTCCCTTCTGCTTGGTCTATTGTGGACATGAGTTCATTAAACTCTTCTAGTTTGGACAAAAATCTCCATGACATCTTCATGTGTTTCAAATCTGTCCCACGTGCAAAAAATTTGTGACCAATCTCCAATTCTCCCTGCAAATCTTTTGGCTGTCCTTTTTGAAGGATGGCATAAATCCCTCTTGAAAAGGGTCTGCTGTTTGGCTTTGTTTTCTAGTCTTCTGATGCATGGTGGTTTAAGGAACCAACTTCTATTTTTATTTTTCTCAAACTATTTAGGAACCCCTCCATCGTTCACAATATATACAAGGCTAAACAAAATGAGACCTCCCCCTTGTAATACGAGATCTGCTCAACAACAACCTCTCTTTCTGCTTACTAACCACCTCCAGCCACTAGCAACACCGCACATACAAACAGTCTTGCTCACTCAATCAAGGGCCTGACTTATACAAACAACATCAATGGCGTTAAAACAGACATCTGCCATACAACCTCTGCTCATGACAGCAACTTACATGTTTTCCTTGCTCAGACCCACATCATACAAGGACTAAAATTGCTGTTGAATCGAAATCCTTGCCACTGTGCAACCCTACAATAGAACACCAATAGACTAACATCTATAGTGGCAACTGTGAAATTCCCCTTGTACGAACATCTTTGTTATATTCAATAATTTTTTGAGTGTGCTTGGGATTGCTTTTGCGAGAATTTGTCAAATGGTTAAGTGATGACCATATTGTGGGTGACTTGCATAATTTTTTTTCTGGATCAGTTTATTAAGTGCTCAACAGACTCGAAAATAGACTTGTTCTAATTGATATCAAACCCAAAAATTAACATACTGCTGATATTTGACAATATGGAAATGACACCAACATAACAGTCCTTTCTCAACTTGAAACAGGAAAATATGGTGAGCAGATGAGAAAGCGAGTGGACCTGGTTTAGATGCCGACAATAAATTCACAAGCGTGAGTTCTTGGAGCAGTGATAGGCGGTGGTGAAACAGTGATGAACAACAAACAATTCTGCTCTGCTACAGCAGCAAACACGCATTCATTTATGGGATATGTTGGCCACCGCAAATTTCAATTCCAGAAATGATAACCTTTGAAGACTTGATCCTGGGGAATAAGATTTTCGGCCTAGCTCTTTCATCCTGTTCACTGTTGAAATGCCACCATTGTGTACAGTCCAATATGTCCATATATGTGCATGCCCCCAAGTGCAGTAATAAAACTGCAACCCACAAAAAATCTTAACCAACAGCAAAATATTAGAGGAACAAGCTCCTTTTGACTGCTGAGCATAGGCTATCTTTCTGTAGCCTATCCCCGATATATGGCAGAGATTAACCCTCGAAGAAATCCGATCTCCTGCAGGAAAAATTGACATCCAAGCAAATTCGGCCCTCCTTGAGAATGTATACGGCCCCTGTAATAAAATCGTTGGACAGACAACTATGGGGACTTGTGGAAATTACACTCGGGTTCCAAGGGTCCTTCGATAAACGACGGCTCATAGCCTTGGTGCAATTTTTGGCCCTTGATAACACCTTCGTCTTCCCAAATAAGCACGCAGACTGGCCTTTTGAGTTTCAGTTCGATCCCTTCCATAAAATTCCAGCCAATGAAGACGGAACAACGACAAGCTTTCCACAGAAACTCCGCATATGTGTCAATTGCCACTTCAACCTGGTTTAGTAATGGAAAATTTGACGCCGGTTTCTGTAATTAATATTTCATGGCCCCATCCATGTGTATGATTTGGCTTTCGACCTTTGCAAATAATGAGTCGACTGCAAATTTGGGCAATTTGGTTTCACGCGGCCCTCTCGTTTCCCTTATAACATCAACACTTTTATTATTATCAGCGGCGTATGGGTTCAACACTTTTATTATTACCAGCGGTGTATGGGTTCTTGCTTGGATCGTGGAGATCTGGCAGCCCGACCTTTCGGAAAGATACACCCACTGATTCCCTTGGTAGGCTCGGTCTTGGCTAAAATTATGTCGGTAAAAGAAAAAACCCAAAACGGCTCACGGCCCTTCCAACAAAACAAAACAAAAGAAATTTGACGCTGATAATTTTTCAAATAATCTCCACGGCATTTACAAAATGAATTTGGAGGCCTCTATATGTCGTTTCAAATATCACTTTCGTGACCTTGCCCAAAATAATGTCTTGGCTTACGGTTCCACCAAGAAAAAAAATATTCATTCTTCAAAGACTGAATAAGAATTTGGCCGAATGATTCAAATCTTCGGGCTTTAAAAGAGGAATCAATCTTCGATCCTTCGAACGGACCGGGTCTTTGGCTTCTATGGTAAAAACTCTTCAATTGATCCACAATAAAATTCGAAATCCTCCAATCTGAAAACCCACGGCTGTAATAATAATCACTGCTACTGGAGCTGAAACCCTTAGGTTGAGCCAAGATTGTAGCTTTGATACCACTGTAATATCCCAAATGGGATATTTTAACTAAAATTGCGGAAATAAACTTAAACAACAAAATAAATGGAAATATACACACAACCACTAATAGAACACAACGAATGCCAATAAAATCACTGAGCCATTTTATTAATCCATGACAAAAGTACATCAATATAAAGGAACAGCGGAACCTGAGCTTGCCAAGCAAGCGGAACAAACCCAGAAAGATCTCTGGCCCAACTGATGAATGACGCTGGCAATGATGTAGATGGCTCGGCAAAGAGGTTGCTGCAAATTGGCTATGGCAAAACTGACCTCTCCAAACTCCACTGAAGCACTGTGAGATCTCTGAGTGAAACCTCCTCAAGGGTATTGGGTTTCCGTCCAATACTCACAAATCACCCGAGGGTTTCCGTCTTGGGGCTACGGCTGAAGTAGGGAACCACGTCCTCAAACCTCTCATACACAAGCAAATGATCTACTCCAAAGATATCTCCCAATGGCCTCCTCCCTTTCTTTTATAGATCCCTTGGAGCCTTCTAGAGCATTATTTTATTATTATTTTATTCATGGAGCACTTTTCCCTTTTATTAAAATATTCCTTTTTAATGCAGAAAAGGGTAAATCGGCTACCACACCTCCTTCGGATACTGAAATTTGTGTCTAACTGTCCCACCATGTAGGTATTCTCGTCCCGGTTCCAATGAGCTATTACACTAAGGTGTTCCATTATGTATTCCTCCCGGAATGCCACCTTGAGCATAATCAGCTGAGTTAAGCCCATAAATAACTCAAATTTCTGAAAGTTATCAGAATGCATCGGAACGAAAGCCAAACTACTCGGATGATGGAGTCAAGCGAATGCCTCCGGACACCATGAAAACTCCTCAAAACTCCTCTAAAAAGCTCCTGAGCCCACTGATAGCACCAATCTGTACATGTGACCTGTCTGCTCCTAACTCTGGAAGTCCCTCCTAGCCCTGTCATGGGTGATACGAAAAAAAGGAATATTACATACTACTGGTTGTTGGGGCTGGACCAGAGGCTCTTCCTCTGACTGTGTAGCAGTAGGTACTTCTCGTGATCTTCTGAAGGCTTTCTCCTTCATAAATTTCACATCTCTTCGCACCATTACTTTCCTACTCTCATGAACGTAGATGCGATAAGCCTTTGCATTCTCGCGGTATCCTACTAAATACCCCCTTTCAGCAGTCATCTCCAGCTTCTTCCTCTTCTCACTGGGTACATGACAGTAAGCTGTACTGCCGAAGATCCTAAAGTGACTCACTTTGGGCTTGCTGCCAGTGAAGACACTTTTAGGCGTGATATTTCCCAGTGTTGTGTGAGGAGTTCTGTTCTGAATGTAGACAGCTTTATTACACGCTTCAGCCCATAGGAATTTGGGCAAGTCTTGGTCATACAACATAGCTCTGGTTGCTTCAACAATAGTCTGGTTCTTCCTTACTGCGTGGGGTCTCTACGCTGTAGCCTCAAGCTACCTTCAGTGACCCACTGCTGCTCTTCGACCTTGATTTTGATCACCTCTGACCTCCTTCTGCTTCTACAGCTTCTCGCCCTGCAACTCTCCCACTGAGATCGAATTCTACATCAGAATTGATCTCCTTCGGGTACTGAGTGTGTGCCCGACTTATTTTCCAAGTGACCGTCAAGCCTTCTTTTATAATCTTCCTATTGGAGTAACAACGACCCAGATTAAAAGATTAATTAATGGCTAAGATTAAATCTTGACTTGATCCATGTTTTCTAGAAGATTCACATTCTGACTTATTAATGCCTTTTAATTATTTCCCTTTCCTAAGTTTGGACTTAGGGTCTCCATTAAAATAGTTAATTATTTTAATAAGTTTTGAACCGACTGGAATTTCCACAAACTGTTTCTGGTTTCTTTGGAATGCTGTTGTCCAAGCCTCCCTGCAAAGTTTGAGACTTGGAAGACTTTCGGATTTTACAAAAATCAACACACATCTCATGCGCATTGTTCTTCCTGGACAAATGAGGTATTAAGGAATCCTTCACACCATCAAGGATGATCAACCTCGCCTTTGTTATCCAAAACTTCCCATATATCCAGTTCCTTATGGTTGGTTGGCTGCTTGATCTCTTACTCGGCAAAATCCCAAATCTTGTTGACCTGCATGACCAACTTGATCCTTGTTGAGATTTTATGTATTTGGGGTAGCATCAATAGTGCTCTAGGTCCCAAATTTTGAGGAAGGACTAGAGTTCACATGATCTACAAGACCCAGAAATGGATTTGGGAAATTTCATCTGGTTTAGGAGATATTAAATTAATTAATTATTTTAAGTGTATTTCCTAAGTTAAAACTTCGGAAAATAAAATAATTAAATTTAATTTAATTAAACATGTGATGAAATTGTCTTAAGTCACACGGATCAAGCTTTATTTTAATCTTAGCCATTGATTCAAGATCTGATCATGGCCATTGATTTGTCAACGAGAAAAGTATAAAGGAAAGGCTTGGGGTCATTTGTAAAGACACACAGAGGCAGAGCACTGAAGCTAAGTTGAGATTCTAGGGCAGAGTTGGCTAAGAATACTCAGAAGTGCTTCAGCTGCAGAGAGGGGAATTTAGACCAAGGGGATGATTTGATCCCGAGGTCTAGAATACACAAGAAGCAGAGAAGAGATCAGCTCAAGGACAACGCAGAGGAAGGAAGCAGCAATAGCAGCAAGGACATCGTAATTTTGAGGAAACCCTTCAGGGGTTATGCAGAGACCCTTCAAGGGCAGCGTAGTGACTATGTCACCCATTCTGGGGTAACGCAGTCCCTTCCGGAGCAACGTTGAGGGTTTGGAGGCCATCCAAGGCTGACATAGAGCCTTTTGGGGGCTTCAAAGGTTGACGTAGAGCCTTTCAGGGGCAGCGCTGGGATTCTAGGCCTAGATTTGGCTGAGTTATATAAATCCCGTTTGAGGGTGTGGATCAGTCATTATTGTGGTCCTAGATCAACCAGTGAGCTGCAGATCTATAGTTTTATCTGTTAGGTTTTCCAATGAATCATGAAGAGACACACCTATTGGAGTGTTTTACACCAAGCCTACATGACTTGGCAAGCAATAATTACCATGTCAAATTCAAAACTTCATTTCTTTCTAACGACAACCTGGATTCAAACGATTCTCGATGCGTTGGAATTGTATCGCTGAGCACTATCATCCTCATCCATCACATGTTGTATCTCCATCATGGTTTTGGCACAATTCATGATGGGTGCAAAACCCCACATTTGTGTTCCAAGCCCACAAGCTGCCCTTGTGGTGCTTTTTCTACCAAACCTTGAACCCTAGGGCTTGGAGTACCTACTAAGCTACACAAATCAACACTCCCTCTTAGCAAGAGAGGTACCTCCACGACTAGGAAGTACTTCGTCTTCGTCATCACTACTCGCAACACTTGCCCAACTCCTAGCGCTCACAATTGCAGCAATCCCTGTACGGTGAACTACGCCCTTCTCGTAAGTGTTGCTGTTACTGGAAGCCTTCTGCTTCTTCATTTTCTCCTGTATCGCTTTCCAATCTCGCCATCATTCCTTCTTGCCAGTTGTGGAAGCAAACTAGCTCCCCACTAACCATGTGTTGTTCTTGGGCTGCAGAGACTCCCTCTGAATCTGCAAACTCCCTCTAGAACTTGACTCCCTCTGAGCCTCTGGAACCTGGACCTTCTCTGAAAAGTGTACCTTCTTGTCGGGAACTTGTACCTTCTCCTTGAAGCCTGCACTTTCTCCTGCTTCTCTGGAAATTGTACCTGCCCCTGCTTATTACCATGATCCTCAGGCTTGCCCATCAACCTGTAGAGACCATTCTCTCTAACTCTGAGTACAATCCCATCGAACTTAGAGCCTCTAGGCCTGAGTCTTGCCTTCCCATCCTGGAACAAGACCTCAAACCCCTTCCTCTCCATCATCGAGACAGAAATCACACCATATCTGAGTCCTGGTACAAACAATACATCCTAGACACGTATCATACGTGTCTCCATCCTGAATGACACAACTCCTGATCCTCGGATCTCTAATTGACTCTTGTCGCCCAACACCATGTGCAACTTTGAGTCCCATTTGGCTAGAGTCTCAAAAACCCCCTGTGACCCTGTCATATGCTTCGTCGAACCACTGTCCATGTACTATCCATCCTCTATGAGAAATGAGAAATCATAACAAAGTCCTCCTCTTCCAGTCTCTTGGAGAGATCATCTATCTCAGCTAAAGTGGGAATATCGACGACCTAGTTTCGTTTCCACTTCTCATCATTTCCTGTCTTCAATGAATATCTCAACGAATAATGACCCATCTCGCCACAGTTCAAACATTGGATTTTAGTCAAGTCCTTCTTTGGATTACCCTTCATTTGCGCTACAAATTCCATGTCCTCATCTGCCTTTTGTGATGGATGAAGATCCTCGTCTCACAACTCTTCCTGAATGAATTCGTTCCACAGTCTATTCTAGTCTAGAAGCTTCTCCCTAGCAACGATTCCTTTGATGAAGGGCTTCCATCCTTGGTGAACCCTTTCAAGGTAATCCTTACCATCTCTGCATCTGAAACTTTGACACCGACGACAACAAGCTCATCTGAAACCTGAGACAACTTGGTGAGATATGAAGTTGTTACTTCACCCTTTATCATCTTGGTGGACTTCAACTTATCCTGCAATACCAATACCCGGTCCTCGTTCTTATTTTGGAACAAACTCTGAAGAGCCATCCACATCTCATGTGCATTGTTCTTCCTGGACAACTGAGGTATTAAGGAATCCTTCACACCAGCAAGGATGATCAACCTCGCCTTCGTATCCAAATCTTCCCATATATCCAGCTCCTTATTTTCGGTTGGCTGCTTGATCTCTTACTCGACAAAATCCCAAATCCTGTTGACTTGCATGACCAACTTGATCCTTTCCTTCCAAGGAGTATAGTTGGACAATCTCTCCAACCTGTCCTCATACCGAAGACCTGCCTGCAACTTCGACATTGTAGTGAATCTTTCAATCACAATGTGACCAAATCCCTCTCGCGCGGTACCTCACTGTGCAAACTCTAATTTACTGACTTCCAAAGTAGCTCAAACATTCTCTGATACCATGTTGAGTTTCCACAACCTTGGGTCTAGGATAGAGTCTTAAATCATTGGTGTTACCAAACCAAGAATCTCAACCATGAACTACTTTGCACGATGGAAAATATAATGCAGTAAATCACATATGCCCAATATACACAATTTTAAACAAAATTGTACAATAATTTACAGTCACCAACCTTCGTTATATTTGTTGGGCACCTAATCCTCTATGAGTAGGTGTGGAAGCCGAACAGTCATAACGGAGTCCAAGTGACCTTGGAATGCGGAATCCAAGGGTCACACCTAATGTACTATAAAAGCACATCTATGGTTAATAGTAAATAATCACACGCTTATCTTTCTGTCTATGTGTGTTTAGTTTCTCCTTATGTGTGATTACCATGCGTGTGTTTAACATGGTATCAGAGCACAGTTGGTCATGTTGTCGCACAGATTGTCCAGGCACCGCAACAACGGCTCAGATTGGGGGCTGTCACTCTTATCCCCAATCTCTCTATTTAAACTGTCTCCTTGCAAGCTAAGGGAGGTAGACCCTATTACAGAAGAGGATGATAAATCCAGGAGACACAGCTAAAACATCAAATACTTGATAGAAATGAACGAGACTCTACAGATCTAAATTAGATTTCACGTTTAAGACCAGTGCCTTATGGAGTCAAACAAGATCTCGTTATACAAATATAAACAAGTAAGTGACGATTAACTGCTGCTTATTAAAACACAACTAATGATATTCAATGAAAGATGCTACAACCATGAAAATGAAAATGCCAGGATTTAAAATGTTTCAATTAATTTCGATCCAGACAAATCAAAGATTTTATATAGTCACTCTTAAGATAAAATTTCAAAAGCTCACCTGACTATGGAAAATTTAAAATTTTTGTATTTTCTATATTTTTGAGATTTTGAGATTTTTTTATTTTATTAATCTAAAACAAGTTAAAATCTAAATCTAAAAACTTAAATCTAAAATCTAAAGGCTAGATTTAAACCATTACAAAATCTAAAAAATTGAAATTAAATTTATAGTCTAACTAAATCTAACTAAATTAAATCTAAAACAATTAACAACAAAAATAAAATAAAAATAGCTAAACTAAAACTCAAAATTCCAAAAGGCAAACTAACTATTAAAACGAAACTTCATAAAATCTGACACTATCTAAATCTAATCTAAGTCAAACAAATCGAAGCCTATTGAAAACCGACCAAATTAAAACTAAACTTAAAAATAAAAATCGAAACCTAAATCTTAAAAGCTAAACTATATACAATAAAAAAAAATGAAACCATGTTGAAACAAATCGCAAGGGTTATTCAGATTTTATATGTGCGTTTTTCACTGCTTGTTTGTTATGTAGGTCGACGTGAAGACTTAGAAGCTTATGCGACGCTCATTGCTGTGTGTTCTTGCTTGCGTTTGCAGGTTGAGCTTGGACGCGTGAAGAGCTTGATGGCGGAGCAGTGTGCAGAGAGACATGTAAGGGAAAGCGAAGAGGAGGGCTTGGACAGTGGTCGAATGTAAACGATGGCAGGGAATTGAAGGGCGAATAAAGGGTGACGGCTTGCAAAGAAGATGAGAGTCGCATGCAGGTTTGGACGCGGAGCTGGAAAGCAAGGAAAAAAGGAATGGGTGGACGGCAGGATGAAAAATGCGTAGGCAGAAAGCAAGGTTTCGAACACAGGAATCGATGGGACGAGGAAGCTGGATAGGAGAGATATGAGGGGAGATAGAGGCAGGTCGATGAGATACAGCAAACGAATTTGTAGATCGCAGGGAAAGAACAGTATTCTGAGCCAATAATTAACCCAAAACTTAAAACTCTTTCGATTTACGCTCAGATTTTATGCTCTTTTAATCAAATATGGTCCAGATCTTGCCCACAGTAGCAGTTTGAGGCCAGATCTGGCCTTTAGAGGCTAGATCCGCCTCAGATCTTTAAAAAAAAATTTCGATTTTGAACCTGTAACCTGCAATAATCAGTCAGATCCGAAGAAACACACCCAGAAACTACTAAACCCTCACAGTCCTGAAAGAAAATTTACAAATTTACACTAGTTTACACTTTGAAACCCTCATGGTCAAATTTGAAATCCATTTTAGCTCAATTTTCAGAGATTAAAATTTTAGTGAGAGGCACAAGCCTTTGAAACCCTGCAAAATCACAAATATCGTAAGATAGACCAGGAATTTAACAAATAAAGAGCTTATCAGATTGATGTTTATTGAGAGTCGGCTGGTCCAACCGAAGACTTCTCCAGACGCCCAATCTTAAAAAATTTTCCCTGCACACTTAGATCTGAACTTTAGACTGATAGAGATTTAAGAAAACAACATGAGACCCTTAGAAATATCATAATGTTACTTTATAAACCCAGAAAACTGCACAAGATACCTGTATGCAGATTAATCCATGTAGGCCATCAACCATAAAATGCAAGAAACCAAGTAGCAGAGTTTAGAGACAATTCACCACAAGTCTGAGAAGGAACATCAAGATTTGTAACCCCAAAGTCTTTATGCTTTATTCCTCAAAAGTTTACAAGAGCTTCTAAGAGCAAGTGCACGATCCTGAGATCGGATGACTCAAGAATGACAAAGACCTCTAAATTTATAGGACAAAATCTCTAACGGCTAGTTTGGATGATCCTCGTCAAAATAATCTCAACCGTCCAAAAGATTTAATTATCTTTTAATCCGGAGCGTTGAAATTAAAATTTTGGGGAAAAAACGAATTTATCATTTAATTAAATTTTAATTAACTCAAAAATATTATTTTTGAGTTAATTACCCCAAAATTTTGACCTTGACTTAACCACCAAGGCCCAAGGGTCCAATATTTCTTAAAATTCTCAATATTCCCTTGGCCTGGGGTTGTCAAAATCATTTTCCAAGGACCCACAAATTTTGCCTTTAAAAATTTAAACCTAATTTAGGACCCTAAATTAATTAAATTTCTGGTTTAGGATTTTATTAATTAATTGACCAGAAAATTTAATTAATTGACTAAGAGGGGATTATAATTATTTTTCCAACCCTCTTTCACATGAGATAATACATTTACATACATGAAGGGGGAAAACCCATTCGTATAGACCCTCAAATAAATACCCAGTTCTGCGACTCAAAATATGATCTAGTAGACCAAGTAGCTCAAACTACTTTTACAAGGATTCGATAGAAATATTAGGACTCACTTAGCATGCTGATGATAAAATCCACCCTAGCTTTGGGGTGAGGCTGGAGGGAAAAACTTTGCCAATCACTTACGTGAATCAGTGAGACAAAAAACCTCCTAGGATGGAAGTCATCAACAACATACTAGGCTTACCTAGGTTGTTACATACATTGACGGTCTTACTTAGATCATTTATATCATTACATGCAGAATGGGTTTACATCATTTATAACAATATCAACTGTCGATGAAATCTGGATGATGGAATCTGAATGGTGCAACCACGTCGAACATGACGAATCCCATTTGAAAAAATGGGGGTGTACTGCTATGGGGTAGTTGACAAAGTGTGGTCAACAGGTCCTACTCAGAAATTTGATTCTCCCGAGTGTTATTTCTCTGAGATGTCAGAATTGTATCTGCTATAGCTTCCCACAGATATAGCTATGGCTTGACATAACGTTCGTTTTGCGCATCGCCTTCAACACTCTACGGGCCTGTGACGTTGCACCCTTGGCCGCTCCCACTCACGCAGGCTCCTCTACGCTCCTTCTCCCATGATTCTAATTGCTGCCATGTTTTTTCCTAGAATTTCTCCATCAGTCTCCCTCTCCTAGCATCGTCTTCACACACCGTTCGACTTCTCTGTCTCGTGAGCGCATGCTTTTCAGTGTTATCTGCGTTGATGACCGTTCGACTTCCTCCCACTCGACCCTCCACCACGCAACAATGCCTCCTCCAGTTCAAGCATTTTGTATTCCATGATATCACATTTCTGGTGGGCTCCTTCAGCGAGAAAAGATTCCCAGAAACAAAATTCTGAAGGTTGCGAGGGAAATCTTGTGAAGCGAAGATTCCAAGAAACAAAAGTATGAAGAATGCGAGGGAAATCTTGTGAAAGATTCAGGCTGTCGTGCGCCCATATTGTGTAAAAGATCTACGTTCCATCCTAGTGCAAATATTGTGTACAGTAATGGGTACTTTCTGATACTTAGCCTTGATAGAAAAATTGTAAAACAATGTTTTATTTTAATTAGAATGTTTGTAAAAAAAAAAAAAAGAGGCCACAATAATACCCAGTAAGATAAATTATTGTGACAGTGGAGTATTGTGCCATAAATTACCACCGGGCTATATATCATAGATTGCTGTGAGGCATTGTTAACTTCAATGTTGTTGAATTTTATTTTAGAGAATCACGTAACCTGTTTGATCGATTATTGTGGAATGGTGTTGGACACCTTTCGTCTTCATACCTCCAATGCTTTGTTCATACCTTCGACTGCACCGCCAATTTACGCTCCTCCATATCACTTCACCTCCTGGTTACCAACACTCCTTGGGTGTTGCGCTCATCCCGCTATTGCTGGCTCACCACTCCTCCACCACTCCTCCGCTCGCATACTGTATCACTACCCTCTGCTCAGATCTTTCTTGCCTCGCGGCCCTCTTCCACAGTCATACGAATTATAGGCAGCAAACCTCTCGGTTCATGCTTGACTAGTGCACTTTGACCCAGAATTCAACATCATATCTGACTTTTGGATCGAACCTGAGATGTTTCTTGCAGCGAACTGCACTTGCTTGGATACACCACTTGGTGAAAATTTTTGAAAACCACTCCAGCATCAGAAATACTCCATCTCATTATTTCGTGATGTAATATACATTATTGTGTGTTGGATTGACTCAAGAATGATTATGCGCAATTGATGGTAATGACCGGTTCACTAGTGATCGACTGCGGGCTCATTTAAAAAGGGGTATTGCATCCCTTCCATAATCAACACCACACTTCTCTAGATGCCTTGCATAAATAGGGCTTGTAGCCCTACCATAATCAGGATTGCCCCTCTCCATGCGCAACAACACAACGACTGTCATATACATATGCAGATTTCTCTAGCCAGTGCTTGACGCATTGAAGCCAGCTGCCACTACATGAAGATGGGCCATTGATTCCATACTAGTCATTCTTCACGTTCATTCTAGACAGATTATTTTAACACAAGAGTCGATGTCATGGGAAGTAGAAAGAACATATGAGAGAGTTTAAAATTATATCGAAATTCAACCAGTTTGAAATTCGAAGAGCCGCATTATACAAGACGCTGGGGAGAAATTTCAAGTCGCATGTAGATATTCGTTGAAGAATTTGGAATTCTAATTTTAACTGCTAGATTGGAGCAAGGATTGATTCATAGTCTAGTTCTGTTGGTGCGTTGAATAATCTCCAATCTGTGCTCTATATATGTGTTGGAGCTCCTTGGTTCATATATAACGTTGGTATGACTTGCCAAATCCATATGATGCATTTTCGTTGATCTTTATGCGTTAAGTATTTTAGAAATTGAAAGCTCTTTGGAAGTATTATCTGCATAGTTCTTTTATAAAATGGCGAGAATTGACCAGTTATTAGAATTATTGAGAAATTTAATCATGTCTACTCCTGAAAGCACAGTTAAAGTCAACAAAGACACTCTCAGAGATATTCAAATCTCTCTCCAAAATGCACATGAGAAGATTGAATTTTTGGAGCTTGAATCTCAGCTTCAACAAGCAGAATTACAGCAGTAGAGTCATCATTCTGAACTTGTTTCTGTTCAAACATTTGAAACAGACTCCTATAAACAACAAGTCAGTAATGTTGCAATCGATTCACATTCAGTTCCTTGTACAAGAGCAGATTTATATGCAGATGCAACAGCTCAGTCTGCACTTCCCAAGCCCATCATCAGACCTTGGGAAGAGCTTGTACATAACAAGCACCGAATAGGTCTTGGATATGACAAGGAGTTGTCCTTTCATATTCCAGACTACTCCAAGCCCATCAAATTTCAGAATGTCGGATTTCTTCATGATAGCTCACCTACAACTATTCTAGATTCTGCTTCTCTTCCATAGCAACAACAACAGATTGTAAAATGCCAACACTGTGATCGAGTTGGCCATATGAAAGATCACTGTTTTGATCTTCACCCATGCAAGCATTGTGGTCGGCACACCCATTCTTCACACAGATGCTTCAAAAACAAGCCTCCTGCAAGAACAAAGATTCATCTTGGATGGATCGCTTCTTGGCAATGGGCATCAACAACCAAGAAGATGTTTAAGTCACATGTCAATACTTGTTCTAAAATATTGAGCAAACTTGCAGTTGAGTTTTCGCTATCATCTCACCTTATACCTGACTGTTGTGAAACCAACTCCAAAAATAGAAGAAAAGAGATATCAACGCCTTAGAAATAAGCCACTTCGAGAGGGAAACCTCCAATACATTACATGAATGAACAATTCTTGGATGATCAAATGACCAAAACCTCCTTCTATATATAGGAGTCCATGGGGCCACAATATAATCCTGGTGGGGCCACAATGTAATCCTAGCCGATCTAACAATAATAATGTAAGGGCACAGTAATAACAATATGGGGGTTACAGGGGTACAACAATAACAATAAGGGGGGATACACTAACATAATAAGGGACTACACTATTAATATAGGGACTTAACATGCCCCTCTCCTTCAAACAAGTGTTGTCCTCAATGCTTGATTATTTTTTGATGCTTCTGTATAAAATTCTCATCCTCCCATGTGGAATATTCTACAGGAAAGTTCTTCCACTTGCTGAGATACTCTGAAATTGATCGTACTTGTCAAGTTCTTATTTTTGTGACTCCTTCAGAACTTCTTTCGATGTGATGTTGATCTTCTTCTTGTTTCATTAGATTCTGCACCAAAGTTAGGTTATCCTTTGAGAGTTGGAGAACTTGTTGTTGATTCTCGATGTGATCTTCCATTAATTTATCATCCATATTAGCTATTATTTGATCCTTCAAACCATCCAACTTAGCCTCCCTTTCTGCTTTTAAACCATCTATGTCATCTTTGGTTGCTCTTCGTAAGATCGAAATTTGTTGCACTTGGTATTGTAATTTTGATATCTCATACTGCAATTCTTCCTCTTCATGCGTCATAGTATAGCTTTTTGAGGGCTTAATGGGTATGGAACTATTTTTTGGAGGCATTATAGAACCTAATATTGATAAAAATTCTAAAATATGCTCTTGGATCACTTCAAACTGCTTTTTCAAACAAATGTTATGCAATTTTAAAAACCAAATACACACCTTTTTCTTGCTTTTGAGGAGCTCGATATTGAAACTGAATTATCTTTGTGATTTCGGATCTTCAATATCTAAAATTTGGCACTGAGGTAGCCCTATGAATTCTCTTTCGAATGCCACAGGTCTGACCTGATTTGGATTCTTTAAGACAAAGTTATGTCCAATCTCCCACAATGACCTAATTATGGACTGGTTTAGTAGAGTGAACTTGTACGACTTGCCACGTGTCACTGTTTTCTCCTTTGGCTTTGAAATTTATAGACAAGAAACTATAGTCCGTGTACTTCTAGTCACTTCTTACAGAATTCCAATCCAATGCTCAAAGAAAGAGTTATGAAGCTTTTCCCACAATCACCTCTTTGAGATGAAATTCGGGAGCCTGAAAAAGACCTAACTTCCACAGATCATATCTCCAAAACTGTTGCGAACCAAGATCTGAAATTTTGCGACAATGTTCCTCAAGATTTCAACTTCGTGCTCTAAAAATTTCAGCTTTTGAACCTCCGTAGAAAAAAAGTTATAGCAAAAATTCTACGATGACCTTTTTAAGTGAAATTCAGGAGCTTGGAAAAAGACCTAACTTCCACAGATCATATCTCCGCAAATATTGCAAACCAAGCTCTGAAATTTTGCGACGATGTTCCTCAGGATTTCAGCTTCGCACTATAAAAATTTCAACTTCTGAACCTTCGTAGCAAAAAAAGTTATAGCGAAAATGCCACGATCACCTATTTGGAGCAGCAAAACCCTAGATTCCAAAGCTCTGATACCAAATGTTGTGAAACCAGCTCCAAAAATAGAAGAAAAGAGATATCAATGCCTTAGAAATAAGGAACACTTCTGAAGCTTCTCTACATGCATTTACATGAATAGAACAGTACTTGGATCATTAAACAACCAAAAGCACTCTTCTCCTCAGGGAGTTCATGGGCCACAACTGTCATCTCAGTTGAGCCTAGATATAATCTGTTGTTCTCATTCAAATAATAAACATAAAAATTTGATAATAACAATATGGGGGTTACAGGGGTACAACAATAACAATAAGGGGGGATACACTAACATAATAAGGGACTACACTATTAATAGAGGGACTTAACACTGACAGGGGGGGAAATGGTGGTCATCTACAAGCTTCGAAGTCACATCAAGCGAGTCTGAGCCACAACCTCTCATTCCAAATTCAGAGTTGTAGCTAGAGACACGACAGTTCAAGCGAGCCTGAGCCACAACCTGTCATTCCAGATTCAGAGTTGTAGCCAGAGACACGGATCCCCATGAGCATTCCTTTGGTTGGTGGACAACCTTAAACCATCCATGTGAGGTTGATATTCTTCCTCTTCAAAGAATTTGGAGCACTTCCTCTAGTAGAAGACTTAAGCTTCTTGCTAGCTTTGGTAGAGTTTCGGGAAATGCATTAAGCATTCTAGTGTTGGTGGTCATCCTTAAACCATCACAGGTTGTAGACCTCCCTTCTTCTAGGTTGAAGGTCTCCCTCTTCAAATATGAGGGACACTTCCTTTAGCAGAAGCCCTCAGCTTCTTGCCAGATTTGGAAGAGTTCCGGGAACTGCAATAAGCATTGGGTTCCAGTGTTGGTGGTCATCCTTAAACCACCTCTTTATGCCAACATTTCAGAGAGCTGATTCAGCCTAAGTGCTGACATGCATACTTTGCAAATTTGTATTACAACTCTCTTCTTGGACTCACAGATACCCCTTCGGATTAAAGGGGAGGGAATGTTGGACACGATGTTGTATCTTGTCCTGCTGGTCCTTCGCTTCCATACTGTTCACTAGTAGTGCCTTAGTCCATCAAGGCATCTACACATCCAAATTCTAGGAGGGCTGCCACCTAACACTGCTACACGTCCATCTGTAAAGTGTATATGGGCTGATCCAATCTGCTCTCTGGGTAGGCCTAATTCCCGAGCTCCAAACTGCCAGGCTAGCAACAACTTTCGTCCATGAAAGTGTTGCACTTCGGCACCAAATTTCACCCAACCTTCAGCTGCTCTTCGTCCTTCAAGATAGCTCGTCTAGGGTTACTTTGGGTAGCCAACACGCTGCCCTCCAACGGACCTATGGCACCCAATCCAATCACTACTGATTTGGCTCCTAGTATGACACTTCACTACTTCGAAATGTCATACACATTGCATCAACAGGCTTCTCAACAAACTGATCAAATCCGGTCACACCTTGACCCAATACACCTCTACAAATACTGTTGTTCACCACGCTGCACTGCTGCAATATTGCATCACTGGTTAGGGCACACCACGCTGCCCTCCACCCAACACACAGTCAGGTAAAGAAGCCTCTAAAGGTTGTGGTCCTCCCTAGAAGGATCCCTCCATGCATATGCTTTCTCTTTATGAGGTTGTCCACCTAAACACAACCCTTAAAGGGCCTTCAACTATTGGGTATGGCCTGCGGCCTAGCCCAACAGTTGACTGTAGCTTCGGTCCCTCTAAAACAACACCACAACTGCCCTTTAAACAATAGTCCCTTTGCTCCTTATCTGCGGCCTTCTCTACCCAGCAACCCACACCCAAGACATCCCCTTACAGCCTCCTAAACAACCCTTTCATCACCACGTTGTCACCTACAACAAACAAAAATACCATGTTGCCTTAGGCTCCTCTCCACGCTGTCCTTTTAGCCCTTCTAGTTGCGGCTAGGCCTCATGAAAATTTCAGAGCTCTTCTTGAGTTGTATTACGCACACTTGGATGCTCAATGACATGTTTTCACCCTTAATTTATAGACATATAAGGGGCTCCAATGAATCATGAAGAGACACACCTATTGGAGTGTTTTACACCAAGCCTACATGACTTGGCAACCAATAATTACCTTGTCAACTTCAAAAATTCATTTCTCTCTAAGACAACTCGGATTTGGACGATTGTGGATGCATTGGAATCGTATTGTTGAGCACTATCATCCTCATCCATCACATGTTGTATTTCCATCATGGTTTTGGACCAAATCATGATGGGTGTAAAACCCCACACTTGGGTTCCAAGCCCACAAGCTTCTCTCTTGGTGCTTTGCCCGCCAAACCCTGAACCCTAGGGCTTGGAGTACCTCCCAAGCTACACAAATCAACACTCCCTCTTAGCGAGAGAGGTACCTCCACGACTAGGAAGTACTTCGTCTTCGTCATCACTACTCGCAACACTTGCCCAACTCCTAGCACTCACAATCGCAACAATCCTTGTACGATGAACTATGCCCTTCTCGGAAGTGTTGCTATTACTAGAAGCCTCTCGCTTCTTCTTTTTCTCCTGTATCACTTTGAAATCTCGCCATGATTCCTTCTTGCCAGATGTGGAAGCAACCTTGCTCCCCATTGACCATGCGCTCTTCTTGGGCTGCAGAGATTCCCTCTAAATCTGCAAACTCCCTCTAGAACTTGACTCCCTCTGAGCCTTTGGAACCTGGACCTTCTCGGAAAAGTGTACCTTCTTCTCGAGAACCTATACCTTCTCCTCTGAAGCCTGCACCTGCACCTACACCTTCTGTTGCTTCTTTGGAACCTGTACCTGCCCCTGCTTCTTTCCATTATCCTCAGGCTTGCCCATCAATCTATAAAGACCATGCTCTCTAACTCTGAGTACAATCCCATCGAACTTAGAGCCTCTAGTCCCGAGTCTTGCCTTCCCATCCCGAAACAAGACCTCAAACCCCTTCCTCTCCATCATCGAGACAAAAATCACACTATATCTGAGTCCTAGTACAAACGATACATCCTGGATCCGCATCATACGTCCTGTCTCCTGATCCTCAGATCTCTAGCTAACTCTTGTCACCCAACACCATGTGCAACTTTGAGTCCCATTCGACTAGAGTCTCAAAAACCTCCTGTGACCCTGTCATATGCTTCGTCACACCACTGTCCACGTACCATCCATCCTCCTTGATAGTACTCTGCGAGAAATGAGAAATCATAGCAAAGTCCTCCTCTTCCAATCCCTTGGAGAGATCATCCATCTTAGTTGCAGTGGGAATATTGGCGACCTGCTTTCCTTTCCTCTTCTTCTCATCATCTCTCATCTTCAACGAACATCTCGATGAATAATGACCCATCTCGCCACAGTTGAAACACTTGATTTTACTCAAGTCCTTCTTTGGCTTACCCTTCATTCGCACTGCAAGTGCCGCGTCCTCAGCTACCTTCTGTGATGGATGAAGATCCTCGTCTTGCAACTCTTCCTGAATGAAGTTGTCCCACAGTCTATTCCAGTCTGGCAACTTCTCCCTAGCAACGATTCCTTTGATGAAGGGTTTCCATTCCTCAGTGAACCCTTTCAAGGTAATCCTTACCATCTCTGCATCTGAAACTTTGACACTGACGACAACAAGCTCATCTCGAACCTGAGACAACCTAGTCAGATACGAAGTTGTTCCTTCACCCTTTATCATCTTGGTGGACTTCAACTTATCCAGCAATACCAATACCCGGTTATTGTTCTTATTTTGGAACAAACTCTGAATAGCCATCCACATCTCATGTGCATTGTTCTTCCCGGACAAATGAGGTATTAAGGAATCCTTCACACCATTAAGGAAGAGCAACCTCGCCTTCGTATCCAAATCTTCCCATATATCCAACTCCTTAGGGTCGGTTGGCTGCTTGATCTCCTACTTGGCAAAATCCCAAATCCTGTTGACCTATGAGACCAACGTGATCCTTTCCTTCCAAGGAGTATAGTTGGACAATCCCGCCAGTCTGTCCTCATACTGGAGACCTGCTTGCAACTTCGACATTGTAGTGACTCCTTCAATCACAATGTGACCAACTCCTTCTCACGTTGTACTTCGCTGCGCAAACTCTGATTTACTGACTTCCAAAGTAGCTCAAACATGCTCTGATACCATGTTGAATTTCCACGACTTTGGGTCTAGTTTAGAGTCTTAAATCACTGACGCTACCAAACCAAGAATCTCAACCATGAACTACTTTGCACAGCGGAAAATATAAAGCAGTAAATCACATATGCACAATATACACAATTTTAAACAAAATTGTACAATAATGTACAATGACCAATCTTCGTTATATTAAATCAAATCTGAATAATACAACAGTTTATGGTTTACAAGATACAATGAAAAACACGATGTTGTATCTCCTCCTGTTGGTCCTTCGCTTCCGTACTGCTCACTACTAGTGCCTTAGTCCTTCAAGGCATCTACACATCGAGACTCCAGGAGGGTTCCCACCTAACGCTGCTCCACGTCCATTTGTAGAGTGTACATGGGCTGATCCAATATGCTCTCTGGGTAGGCCTAATTCCCGAGCTCTAAACTGCGAGGCTAACAACAACTGTCGTCCATCAAAGTGTTGCAATTCGGAACCAAACTTCACCCAACCTTCAGCTGCTCTTCGTCTTTCAAGATAACTTGTCTAGGGCTACTTTGGGTAGCCAACACGCTGCCCTCCAACAGACCTATGGCACCCAATCCAATCACTGCTGATTCGGCTCCTAGTATGACACTTCACCCCGTCGGAATGTCATACACATGGCATCAACAAGCTGCTCAACAAACTGATCCAATCTGGTCACACCTTGACCCAATACACCTCCACAAATACTGCTGTTATGTAATATTCCTAAATAGCAACAACTAATTGGAATATTCGATTTTGTTCAGTTTTGTTGTCTATAGTTTATAAATAAATAAAAAGTGAGTGGAGAGGGTCTAACACACTTAAGTGGAATAAAACACCCTCCTAGTAGCACAACGTTGTGACTTAAGGGGGAGCCAAGGGGCCCAAGCACCACGTAGAGAAGGGGGCCCACGTACACTCTAGAAGCTACCGCACAAATGAGGATGAGCGCGTGGAGGAGAGAGAGGCTACATTGGGGTTTTGGAGGGAAAACAATGTTATAAAAGATGGAGGAGCCTTCTCATTTCATTCATTCGGTTGTTGATGATATTGAGCTAGATGTTTTGTCTTCTTGAGCACGCTGGTTGTTTAGCCTGTCTGCAGCACTGTTTAGTGCATTGAGTGTCTTCGGTCGGAGATCTTGCCCTTAGCCCCGGGGGACTTCGAGTGCCTACTCGGGCAAGGTTATTTCTTCAGTATTTTGTGAAAGGTTTTGGTGTTTGGGTTTGTTGCGGAGCTAGGCTTTCATAGAGACTGCACAGTCACTGGGAGAGAGGACGCAGTCCATTTTGGAGGTGCTTTGGATCGGGATTTCTGCAGGAGATTGAGCCGAGATCTTGAGCAGAGGATCAGCCTTTGCCTATGGGAGGATTTTGGTGGAGTTTGAGGGGGTGTTTCAGTCATTTTCATTTAGCCTCTACGCAGAGCCTTGGAGGCCAGCGTAATTCCCTAAGGGGGTGTTTTCTGGAGGTTTTCGGGGGTCGGCCATTTTTGATATGGTTTCTGGGTTTTGTCGGGATTGGTGAGTAGAGGAGGATTGCAGATTTTCAGCTCATTTCGGCAAGGGGATTAGCCCCTAGACTTCAGTCCATTCCAGTAGTAGCAGCTACACGACAGTTTTCCAGCAGCTGGGACGCAGTTCAGAGAGCAGCCATTTCCTGTATATTCTGAGAGTATTTCTTCACTTGCCTTGAGCAAGTTTAGGTGCCATCACTTTGATCACCTGTTGTACTTCATTGTATTTCTCAGTTTAATATAATGGCTTAGCCTTTCCTCTCTATATTTCTGGATGAGTTGCCGTATATTCCGTCTATGTTATTATATGTCTGCTGCACTGTTATTCTTATATATTCTTGAGCATTCTAGTTCTATACCACTTGGTGTGTTTATCTTTCACTCTTAGACAGAGTCTGGAAAGGGCCAGGTAGCCTCCGAATCTCGTCCTCTTTCCAGAGGCGGTATATCCGGTAAATGCCCTCCCAGTCTATCTCTGGTTGGAGTTTGCCGTGTTTTAGAGATATCCCCGAAACGAGATATTACAGTGGTATCAGAGCATAGTTCTGGCTCAGCCTGTGGTCTATGACACCGGGGAGGAGACCATATATTTGTTATAGAAGCAGGAAGTACAAAGACCGTGAGCGTATGTTGGAGAACACCTACGGAGAGGGAGACTGTGTTCGGGTGGTGGACACAGAGCAGGAGAGAGAGCCTGTGACAGACGCAGAGCAGGAGGAGCCTGTATTAGATTCAGAGCAGAGAGGGTCGATGGCAGATGACAGAGAGGCCAAACAGTTTGGGGAGGCACTCCTCAAATCGGTGCAGGATCTAGCTAGACAGATTGAGGTGATGGGTCAAAGATTCACCGCTGTAGAGGCTAGACAGCGTGAGACCCCATGAGTTTTCGAGGTAGGAGAGGGATCAGGTACATCCCATCATTTGCCGGAGCATGGTGCTGCTCAATGTGATACTCCTCAGCCGATGGCTTCACGTGCACCTACCCGCTCTACCATGCCCACTTTCTTGGGAGCAGACACAGGGGCAGGAGCCCAGCAGGAGGCAGAGCCCGGACACATGGGCGAGTATTTTGCAGAGTATCAGGCCTATGGGCAGGAGTTCAGGGATGCTCTCTCATTCTGAGATTTTGTTCAGCTCCAGCAGGACAGTAGACCCCGCGACCATCATAGAGGGCACCGACATTACCATGATGGAGATTTCCACTGCACATTTAGCAGATTCCATTTGCCTACGTTTGATGGCTCATCAAAAAGTTCGGCAAAGTCTTGGGTGGAGAAGCTGGACATCTATTTCCAGCTTAACTAGATGTCGGAGACGGAGGCCATCAAGGTGGCGACATTACATTTGGATGGTGAGGCCCAGGACTGGTGGTTCCATGGGATGGTTACACTCGGACACTCTACAGTGATGATGTATGCCGAGTTTACCAGGAGGTTGGTAAAGCGTTTTGACCGGAGGGATTCGGAACAACATTTTGTTGAGTTGACGAGGCTCAAGTAGACAGGGAGCCTAGAGACATACATTGCAGATTTCTTGAGGGTTTCAGTGATGGTGCCAGATCTATCCGCAGCACGGATGATCTATATGTTTGTGGAGGGATTGGCAGAGCCACTTCGAGGTCTAGTCAGATCTACTAGACCAGCTACACTCCAGGATGCTATCAGCAGGACCCGGGACTTATAGTATGCATTGCCCAGGACGCGGACACCTTACCCCCAGAGACAGGGCTTCCAGCCTAAGGGTAAGGATGCGAGGGTTCCTCCTCCAAAGGGGAATCCCGGACGGGCTCAGATAGATGATGATGCCAGGAGGGAGCTGAGGAAGAAGCGGCTGTGCTTCACTTGTCAGGAGTCGTGGGCACCAGGGCATAGGTGTGCTGCGGGCAGAGCACACATCATTGAGGTCTTCTTTGATGATAGCGGGGAAGAAGATGAGGAGGATGACGAGGAGGTAGGAGATAGTCAGACAACCCAGGATTAGTTGGAGGTGCAGATTTTGCACCCACAGGAGGGACCCTTGTGGCATTGCGAGGAGTTCCTAAGTATTTGACGCTGCGCGTACGAGGGATAGTGCGTGGCCAGCGAGTATTAGTTTTGGTTGACAGTGGGGTGACCCACAACTTCATTGATGCACAGATGGTCGAGCAGAGAGGTATACCGACCGAGAGCTTTGACGGATTTTCAGTTCTAGTCCCGGGAGCCCAGACGATGCAGTGTGCACGGTATGTTCCAGAGTTGGCAGTGACGATGGGTACCTACACCATGACCGACTACTTTTTCGTGGTCAACATACCAGATACCAATGTGGTACTGGGTGTACAGTGGTTGATTACTCTGGGGAAGGTCACCACAGGTTGGGAGGCCTTAGAGATGGAGTGGGATGATAAGAAGACCGGGAAGCACGAGAAGATCCGCGGGATGCACACTTACCCACCTCAGACTGTTTCGGCACACCGGATGGAGGCAGATTTCCGGAAGGGAGACATAGAGTGGGCGGTTGAGTTACGGGCATCAGAGGCAGGGACTACCGGTCAGGCAGTTCATCTTGATATACAGGCCATCCTTGACAGATATGAGGCAGTGTTTGGGGATATACCACCAGGTCGGCCACCAGACCGAGGATTCGAGCGCACCATAGAGCTTGAGCAGGGCATTCAGGCGGTGATCACTACCCCCTATAGGCATCCCAAAGCCTATCGGGATGAGATTGAGCGGGCCATCTAGGTGTTGTTGGCTCTTGGGCACATCAGACCGAGCACGAGTCCGTTTGCTTCTTCTGTGGTGTTGGTGAGGAAGAAGGATGGCACCTTGCGGATGTGCATTGACTACAGGGCCCTGAACAAGAAGACCCTGAAGAACAGGTATCCTATACCCAGGATCGATGAGTTGATGGATGAGCTGAGAGGAGCCAAGTTCTTCTCGAAGATTGATTTGAGATCAGGATACCATCAGATTCGCGTGAGGGAACAGGACATTCCCAAGACCGCCTTCAGGTGTCATTATGGGCATTTTGAGTTTTTTGTTATGCCTTTTGGGCTAACCAATGTACCAGCTACTTTTCAGTCTTGCATGAACCATATCTTCCGTAGTCATCTGAGGAAGTTTGTATTGGTCTTCTTCGATGACATACTCATATATAGCAGGACTTGGGAGGAGCATCTCCAACATATAGAGGCAGTACTACATATCTTGGAAGAGCAACAGTTCTATGCTAAGCTCTCCAAGTGTGAGTTTGGGATGATGGAGATGTTGTATTTGGGTCACATTATTGGAGTGGACGGAGTGAGAGTCCATGAGGAGAAGATTAGGGCCATCAGGGATTGGCCAGGGCCGAGGAACGTGACAGAACTTCGATGATTCATTGGCATATGCACCTATTACAGGAAGTTCGTCAAGAGTTTCTCATAGCTTGTTGCACCCCTTATAGATTTGACGAAGAAGGGGGCATTCAGTTGGTCAGATACAGTGTAGCAAGCCTTTGATAGGCTCAAGGAGGTGATGAGTAGCTGCCCAGTTCTTGCATTGCCGGATTTTACGCAGCCATTTGTCTTGGAGTGTGATGCGACGGGAGAGGGGATCGACGCAGTATTGATGCAGGGAGGACACCCTATAGCCTTTGAGAGCTGGAAGCTCCTTCCGCATGAGAGGTTGTATTCTATATACGACAAGGAGATGTTGGCCATTATGCATGCATTGGCCAAATTCCGGAAGTACTTGGTAGGGAACAGGTTCAGGGTGAGGACTGATCACAACAGCCTCAGGTTCTTTTTGGAGCAGAAGCAGCTACAGGAGAGGCAGCATAAGTGGATCAATAAGATCCAAGCATATGATTTTGACATTGAGTATGTCAAGGGTAAGAATAACGTGGTAGCAGATGCCCTTTCACGTAGACCAGCCACGTTATCTCTTATGAGTTTGGATACAGATTGGAGGGCTCGAATTTTAGTGGAGTACTCCAAGGACAGATTTGCATGTGAGGTTCTGGATGGACAGGTGGCGGATGACAGGTACAGGGTGGTCGATGAGATCATCTACTACAGGGACAGGATCTTCTTGACTGAGGGATCTCAGTTTAAGAAGAAGATACTCCAGGCATCACATGACTCTCCATTGGCAGGCCATCAAGGGTTTACCAAAACCTACAGGGCCATCAGAGAGAGGTTCTCATGGAAGGGCCTCAAGGAGGATGTGCTCCAGCACATCAGGGAGTGCGATGTTTGTCAGAGGAACAAGGGAAAGATGAGCGATCCTGCAGGATTGTTGCAGCCTCTTCCCATTCCGGATGGGAAATGGGAAAGCATATCGATGGACTTCATCACAGGGTTGCCCATGGTGCAAGGCAAGGATTATATCTTTGTCGTTGTTCATCGGCTGACAAAGTATGCGCACTTTTTCGCCATATCCGCGCATTACACAACAGCACAGGTGGCCGAACTATTCTTCAGAGAGGTTTTCAGGTTGCATGGTCTTTCTAAGACCATCATCAGTGACAAGGACAGCCGCTTCAGGGGCTAATTTTGGCAGGAGCTTTTCCGGCTAGTGGGGACGGAGTTGACACCGAGTACCAGTTATCACCCACAGACGGAGATAGTTAACAAGTGGCTGGAGGGCTACTTGCGTAACTATGTTAGTGGACAACAACGAGCGTGGCTGAAGTGGTTGCATTTGGGGGAGTACTGCTACAACACGACACATCACATGTCCATTGGTATGTCGCCATTTTATGCTTTGTATGGGCATAATTCCTTATCTTTTACTGATGTGATGTTCGGTGCTAGCAAGGCTCCTAGAGCCAAGATTTGGATCCAAGAGAGTCAGGACATTCTCCGAGCTCTCAAGGATAATATGGCTACAGCACAAAACCAGGAAAAGCTGTATGTTGACAGAGGTCGGGTGGAGAGATAGTTTGAGGTAGGGGACTTGGTCTACCTACGATTACAGCCATACCGACAGTCGTCACTGAAGCAGAAGGGAAATGAGAAGCTCAAGCCTCGCTTTTACGGACCATATAGGGTGATACGCAGGATTGGGCAGGTTGCGTATGAGTTGGAGTTGCCCCAAGGCAGCAAGATCCACAACGTTTTTCATGTATCATGCCTGAAGAAGGCGCTGGGGCAGCAGGTGACAGTGACAGAGGAGCTACCACCCACGGATGATGAGGGGCATTTGGTGTTGCAGCCAGAGGCTATTATTGATACCAGGGAGAGGCAGCTACGGAGTAGGATAGTCCGGGAATTCTTGGTGAGGTGGAAGAATTTGCCGAATGAGGATGCCACTTGGGAGAGTGAGAAGATTTTGCAGCATCCATCACTTCAGTTGCTTGAGGACAAGCAACATTTTGCCGGGGGAGACTGTAATATTCCTAATTAGCGACAGCTAATTGGAATATTCGATTTTGTTCAGTTTTGCTGTCTATAGTTTATAAATAAATAAAAAGTGAGTGGAGAGGGTCTAACTCACTTAAGTGGAATAAAACACCCTCCTAGTAGCACAACGTTGTGACTTAAGGGTGAGCCAAGGGGGCCAAGCACCACGTAGAGAAGGGGGTCCACGTACACTCTAGAAGCTATTGCGCAGATGAGGATGAGCACGTGGAGGAGAGAGAGGCTACGTTGGGGTTTTGGAGGGAAACCAACGTTATAAAAGATGGAGGAGCCTTCTCATTTCATTCATTCGGTTGTTGATGATATTGAGCTAGACGTTTTGTCTTCTTGAGCACGCTGGCTGTTTAGCCTGTCTACAGCACTGTTTAGTGCATTGAGTGTCTCCGGTCAGAGATCTCGCCCTTAGCCCTAGGGGACTTTGAGTGCCTGCTCGAGCAAGGTTATTTCTTAAGTATTTTGTGAGAGGTTTTGGTGTTTGGGTTTGTTGCGGAGCTGGGCTTTCATAGAGACTGCGCAATCACTGGGAGAGAGGACGCAGTCCATTTTGGAGGTGCTCTGGATCAGGATTTCTGCAGGAGATGGAGTCGAGATCTTGAGCAGAGGATCAGCCTTTTCCTGTGGGAGGATTTTGGTGGAGTTTGAGGAGGTGTTTCAGTCATTTCCATTTAGCCTCTGCGCAGAGCCTTGGAGGCCAGCGTAATTCCCCAAGGGGGTGTTTTCTGGAGGTTTTCGGGGGTCGGCCATTTTTGATATGGTTTCTGGGTTTTGTCGGGATTGGTGAGTAGAGGAGGATTGCATATTTTCAGCTCATTCCGGCAAGGGGATCAACCCCTGGACTTCAGTCCATTCTAGTAGTAGCAGCTACACGGCAGTTTTCCAGCAGCTGGGACGCAGTTCAGAGAGCAGCCGTTTCCTGTATATTCTGAGAGTATTTCTTCACTTGCCTTGAGCAAGTTTAGGTGCCATCACTCTGATCACCTATTGTACTTCATTGTATTTCTCAGTTTAATAAAATGGCTTAGCCTTTCCTTTCTATATTTTTGGATGAGTTGCCGTATATTTTGTCTATGTTATTATATGTTTGCTGCACTGTTATTCTTATATATTCTTGAGCATTCTAGTTCTATACCACTTGGTGTGTTTATCTTTCACTCTTAGACAGAGTCTAGAAAGGGCCAGGTAGCCTCCGGATCTCGTCCTCTTTCCAGAGGCGGTATATCCGGTAAATGCCCTCCCAGTCTATCTCTGGTTGGAGTTTGCCGTGTTTTAGAGATATCCCCGAAACGGGATATTACATGTTAACCACATTGCACTGCTTCAATACTGCATCACTGGCTAGTGCACACCACGCTGCCGTCCACGCAACACACAGTGAGCTAAACAAGCCTCTAAAGCCTGCGGTTCACCCTAGAAGGATCCCTCCATGCATACACTGCCTCTTTATGAGGCTGTCCACCTAGACGCAGCCTTTAAAGGGCCTTCAACTGCTGGCTATGGCCTGCGGCCTAGCCCAGCAGTTGACTCTAGCTTCGGTCCTTCTAAAACAGCACCACAACTGCCCTTTAAACAGCAGTCCCTTTGCTCCTTATGTGCGACCTTCTCTGCCCAGCAACCCGCACCCAAGACAGCCCCTTACAGCCTCCTAAACAGCCCTTTCATCACCACGCTGTCACCTACAGCAAACAGAAATACCACGCTGCCTTAGGCTCCTCTCCACGCTGTCCTTTTAGTCCTTCTAGCTGCAGCTAGGCCTCACGAAAATTTCAGAGCTCTTCTTGAGTTGTAATACCCACACTTGGATGCTCAAATGACATGTTTTCACCCTTAATTTATAGACATATAAGGGGCTCCAACGAATCATGAAGATACACACCTATTGGAGTGTTTTACACCAAGCCTACATGACTTGGAAACCAATAATTACCTTGTCAACTTCAAAAATTCATTTCTCTCTAACGACAACTCGGATTCAGACGATTCTCAATGCGTTGGAATCTTATTGCCGAGCACTATTATCCCCATCCATCACATGTCGTATCTCCATCATGGTTTTGGCCCAAATCACGATGGTTGCAAAACCCCACACTTGGGTTCCAAGCCCACATGCTGCCCTTGTGGTGCTTTGCCCTCCAAACCCTGAACCCTACGGCTTGGAGTACCTCCCAAGCTAAACAAATCAACAATGCAAGGGTTCCTTTTTATGATGTAATGGAGAAACATAGGAACTGGGTGATGGCCATAATGATTGAGGTAGAGCTCATGCTAGGCCATTGCCCACGTGCTAATGTTTATGTCCCAGCCATCTTTTGCATTTTGATATTCTTTCATTTTATTTTGTGGCTATAATATGTTTTTTCCTTTTCTTTAAGCTGCATCAACCCCCGAGGGCAAAGTTTTGGGCCCTACCCAGGTATGTGGATTTATGGGTGCCAAATCCCAGAGAGCCAATGGTCAGTTGAACCCAAAGAATGGATGTGGAATATGGGCTTGTAATGTAATATGGAAAGTGGTAAGTATGTCCTGGCCGAGCTTGAGTGGCTGCTATGATTAACTTGAGAGTAAATATGGATTGGCTGTACTTAACTTGTGGTTCTTTCTTTATTGCTATGTTCACCCGTTTTGGCTAGCCTACTACACAAAGCAGTCCCATGATGGGTGCTAGCTTAGATGGGATAATTTGTTAAATTTTTTTAATCATATGTAAGAGTTAAATGTGGCCAAATCAGAGTGCATGCCAATTCTCGTCCTCATTCTACATCTATGATAGAAATCTATATAGTTTCCAATTTTAATGGTTACTGACACTAATAGTGCATAAATAATTGAAATGCCACACCTTTCACTTTTAGATTTTGCAAATGCTTCCTATTGCTTATTTGCTAGTGGTTATAATGTCATTTATAGCTTCAATCATTCGAAGAATTTATGGCAATTATTTAGCTTCTGATTCTTATTTAATGGTTCCATATTTTAGTGCTGAAGTGTGTGAATTTGAAGGCAGATGAGATTTATTTCATGCTACTATTTCAATTTATGTTGGTTGGTTTTCTCTACTGTTGTTTGGTGGTTTAATATTGCTTGTCTTTCTCTACTGTTGTTTGGTGAGCTTCTGTGCAGTGAAGATTTTATCTTTCAAGTGAGTTGTTCTGCTCATATGCTACTTCAAGCCTTCTATTGATTAGAATTTGATTACTCTCATTTTCATTCCAGGATTTCAGGCCAGCAGTATCCCAACTTGAAAGTTTGGGAGTGGATCCCAGCTTAATGGGCAAGATCTTTCGAAGACATCCGCAACTGTTAAAAAACAGAATGAACTTTGGATCAAAAGTGCAGTTTCTGCTAAAGCTTGGGTTGGAAAAAGAAGATCTGGGTAGAGTGAGTCTTAAAAGTTTAAAACTAAACATGACAGCAACTGCAACCTGATGCATACCATACATAAGTCTTAAAGTCTAAATGGAAAGATGCCAAAGCATACCTACCTTTTAATTGTCTCTTTCTCAGTGCTTGGTTTATGATGGTTTAAGAGTTGAGACTGATGCCAGTATAGCGTAGAGGAAGAAAAGGGGATGAGGGTGGGATGAGGCCTAGATTAGTTTCCCAGCCTGGAAATTATACTGGATAATTACCATTTGAAATTGCTTTTTGGGTTACACCTAGGTTGATATTTGATTTCATTTAATTATTGAAATGAATTTTCTTCTAAAGAAGGTATTCAATTCTGAAGCTTCTGTTGCATGGGATTCAGACTATTTACAATGCTCCTCAGCTTCTTGGCTTGAGGGAAGAGAAGTTGAGACTGACAGTAAAATTTCTAGAAAACATTGGTGTAAAGGGACCATCATTACGTAAGGTGAAATGCTTTGGATTTTTGTGTAGGATACTTCCTGGTTAAATCACAGTTCTTTCTCTTTTCTATCCACGGTTCATATTTTGTGCGATTTTGTAGACAACTGATGTTTTCACTCTTCAGGTTTTGAAGCTTAAACCAATGGTTTTGGCTTACAGTTTAGAAGCAAAATTGCAGCCAAATATAAATTTCCTTCAAAATCTTGGAATTGACCAGTTGGATATTGGCAAGTAAGAAAATATTTTTCCTTCCATGACTTTTTTGGTTTGTTATGTGATTTGAATATGTAACTGTTTAACATGAGGTTTTTGACAGACTTGTGACTCGCTATCCACAACTGCTTACATTAAGTGTTGACAAGAACTTGGAACCCACTGTCTGCTACCTCCTGGTATTGGGCTTCACAAGGTATGTATAGATTTTTAATCCAACAATCTGGAGGGATTTAGGATACGACTACAAAGAGATTTGCAACTTAAATGATTGTATTATGTAGTGTCAATAAAATAAATGTCAAAAGTACGAAATGCCATCTATGGTCTTCCAAAATTGAATGCTTTTATGATGAAAACCCAATTCACTATTTAAACTTTAAAGAGATTTGATGGAATGGACCAAGTTAATCTAGCAGAGAGTGACATGAAAGCTAGCAAAAGGTAAAAGAAGAAATTCAAGCTAAAAGAGATTCATAAATAAATTCAACATTGAAACATTCCTAGGGACTCTATGTCCAATTTTGTTGCAAAGTGAATTCATTTATTGCAGAAATTTCTGAATCTTATATCTTATTGTAACGACCCATTCCCAAGTATATACAAAACGATATTAGCATGTGAACGATATAGGCATTTGATAGCTACACTTGCCTATACCGCCCACATTGCACTAATACACCTACCTACTAATATCAAGAATTCATAGATTGGGAACTTAATATTAAGATTTCAGACTTTATATCAAATTCAACTAAGTATAAAATTTTATGAAACAAGGTAATAAAAGAAATGAAGTAATAAAGTTAAAATCCTTAAGTTAATGAATCTTTAAGTTAAAATAAGTATGCGATATTAAAGATTTATATTAAAGGTACTTAAATAAAATCCCACCTTTATAAATATGTATACGTAAGCACATTAATGGGGATCACCCACCATAACAACATTTAATGTAAACTTAAGGGTGGGTAAGGCCTCGGGAAGTTTGAGGCGGTGGAGGAAGATTGTTTAGATTATATTCATATCCAAACATAATGAAAAGTATACCACCATAAATACATAAAAATATCATCATTAATAAGGATAAGACTTCGGGAAGTTAGAGGCGGTGGAAGGAGATTATTTAAAGGAGGTGGTATGGAGGAGAAGGGGGAAATGTTTCTTGGAGGAGAAGAAATGGTTTCTGCTGAAAGGAGAAGGAAGGAAATGCCGGCTTGCAGTGTTTGGGGAGGAGTCTCTTGTTCTTGGAAATCTGGGCACGGGGGACAGAGGGGACATCCTCTGGGTCTGGGATTAGTCCCGGATTTGGCTGGGAGGATTCGATTGCCCCAGTAATCTGTTCTGTTCACGACATCGCCAGCTAATCTTCAGCCGCTTCAGGATTCGTAAGTTTGTGCTGATTTTCAGGTATTCTTCTACATATAGATTAATTATGCAAGCTGAAATTTCAATTTATACCATTACAATGTCTTATTAGATCTGTGTTACTTAAACAGAAGTTCAAATAGGTACAAAATTCTAGAACTCTGGGAATAGGGTTATTACATTTGGTATCAGAGGGTACTTCAAACCCTTTTCCGGCCTTATAGGCCCATTAAATTTCCTCTGTTTAAACCAGTCTATGGCTGCAATAATCCCCTGAACCATTAGACTATATGCACTAGAAATAAATAATTGGAATAAATTAGAAATAACTAGTATATAATCTTCAGAAAGGGGCGGGTTTGACAATATACAGAATATAATAAAAGAAAAATACAAGTTAAAATGAACGTATATCAAACGCTGTACAATATATCGTAAAAGAAAAATACAAGTTAAAATTGAAGGCTCAGTCCACACGTATATAATCTGTATAAACTGTAATCAATTCATCAGGAGCTCAATTAATATATATACTACTTAGTAATAAGAACAATGCAAAGTTTGAATAGTTGTAGATCACACCTTAACTTCTTAGGTAATACATATATGAGTATATCAAGATTCAAGGCTATCAAACAAAAACAAAAAAAAAATCACACTGCCTGGTTCATATAGCATACTGTTTGAAAATTGTAGCTGTGGTCAGTATTTTCATTATCAAAAGCAAAGGAGAAATTTGTTGGTTTCTATTTGTCCAAGTCGACCCCAGTTATTGTTCTTACTGTGATCTCTATTGCTTTACTGAAGTTAATGGTTGAAATTTTTCAAGAGTAACTGCTTAATGATTGGAATGGAATGCTTTAAATAAATCAAATTGATTGGAATGGAATGCTTTAAATAAATCAAATTGTATCATTGGAAGTAGTTATCAATTTGAAAATTTGTTCTAGTCTTGCCCGCTGCTAGAAAACAACACATACCAATAGACAGGAAGCCACTCAATGTCAACAGAAACCAATAATGAAGAAACTTGATCACGTACCACAAAATTAAGTGTTTGATACAGGGAAGAGGGAGAGGAGTATTCTGACCCCCAGAAATTCAGAACTTCATAAATAATGCTTAAACAAAGTAGATAATGCCCAACAAAATGAGAAAGGATTGAAAATTAAAGCCAGATGGGCAGGTTGATTTGCCACGTCCACAAACACAAGTTGTCTATGTAGGTCAAATAGAAACTTGATCCAAGGTGATGCAGATAAGTGAAAAAAATAAATAATAAAAAATCATTAGAACAACCTGAAACAAAAGAATCTCAACTTCAGAAAAGTTCATCAATTCAACCAGACCCCAATCTACAACCTATCTCTCCTTCAAGAAATGCTCAGATTCAGAAATCTGGAGAACAAACAAGTATTGTCTTTTCAGAAACTCCTTTCTTCCCTCCCCGGGGTACCATCCCCAAATATAATTCATGTTGATTCCTTGACACCCATAGAAAAATTGTTAATTCCTTCTCATAATTACTTCTTCAGCACTAAAAACGATCAATTGTTAAAGTTAGGCTTAAAAGGAAAAGGATTGATAAAAAAAAGATGAACCTCCTCTTCAGAAAACAATTATTTGGGTTGCTTCCAAACATACTGTTGAACAGTTTGCAGTAGAAGTTGCTGACTCTATGTATGTCCTTGCTTCAGCAAATGTTTGGTCTGTTAAAATTTGATGCCAGCATTAAAACAAAAGGAAAATAAGATTGTTGAATTTGAGAATCTTTTAAGTCAGCAGCAATCAAAGCTTGAAGAACAGTGGCATAAAAGAACAACTGAATTACAACAATAATATCAGAAGCAAATGGAGGATTTAGAGAAACAACTAAAATCAGAAATGGAGAAAATCCAACAAGTCTCCACTACTACCATTACAAGAAGAGATGACGAGATTGAACAATTAAATCCACAGGTCACAAAGCTTCAAATGGGCAGCATTGATATTAAATTTTCAAAGAAGCAGCCCTGAAGGCTAATGAACAGCTCAAGTTAACTCAAGAAGAGTTCTATCAAAATCTGAATTTAATTCAGGCTAAGCAGAGTTTACTAAATAACTTTTCTCAATCTGTCACACTGAGCATACACAGGTGCAGAATGACTTCAAGAAATTGCTTTCATGGCAGTCCAGGCATAAATTGGCCTTAATCATTCCTTTCCCTCTTTATCGATGTACTAATATGCCTCTAATTTGGGTGAAGAAGATTGAAACATAGATTGTGCCTCCATTTGAGTTGTTTGTTACTGCAATACCCACATGGCCATTGACAGAAGAATCCTTCGAAGCTGCCTGAGTAGTTTCAAGTTATCCTGGATCTGCCGCTGTCCTATTTTCACATTTCTTTGAGGCGGCCAGTGCAGAATGCTCTTCCTGAAATTAAGTTTCATTCCAAACCAATAACTAAATAATTAAAAAAAAAAAAAAACATCATGATTGTAAATATTCACATAAATAAAGACTAAATAAAGCCGTGAAAGAGGGAAGAAGAAGGACTGTAAGTGTGTGATTGAAGAGGAAGTCTGAAAGAATAGATCCATGAAGATTGAATGTGCATCAATTCAAGAGGACGCATCTTACCGACAAGACAGCGTGGGAATGCGAGGTGAGTTACAATCCCGCAGACGGGGAAACGCCTTGGCTCGTCGTTTTGAACAGCGACAATAGAACCCATAGTATATTTTATAGAAATTTGGAAGATTCTGAACGGTCGGCGTGTAGATGAGAGCGTTAAATTGCAAATTCCACTATAACCCTCTGTTCTGAAACCAGAAACTGTGCGTAGCATTCAAATGAAATGCAATTATAATTTAATTTATACACATATGAATCTAATGTTAATTGTAAGAATTTGTTAAATATATCCATCCTCGGGCTAAGTTTTCAAATTATTAAACATGCCCATCAACACGTTAGCCCTTCAGAACCACCGTGAATTACAAACGTCGGCCCCAGAATTTACAAGTGTGATCCACCCGTTGATGTGATCAAGGGACAACGAATTCACCGTCAATTGAAGTTCATTCGGGCATTAAAGATCATAACGGGATTGCTTTCGTTTAAATTATCAAATAAAGATATATATATACAGGGGCCCGAACGTGGCAACAAAATGTGCCCAGCAAACCCGTGCAGTTCAGCAAGGACCGATTTTCATTCAAAAATAAATAAATAATATATATTTATATCCTGCTGTACAGGCGTGGTAATTGGACACGTTCATATCAAACTTTGGCATATAGAGTCATAAATCGAAATAGACATAAGCATGGTGGCAATTTGAGATAGTTGTGAACGGACATGTGGGCTCCAAAACTCTATCGGGATCCGTTCAAACTTCAGATTATTTTGTATGGTTATTCCCTAGAGCCCCACGGGCAAGGGCACACCGTCCATAGTTTTTACGCACAGCACTCACCTTGCAACATTAGTAACATCATCAATGGCAATGGCAATGGCGATGATTGCATTTCTCGCGCTGCGACTCTACGACTCCTAGTTGCTACGCGCCATCTTTGCAGCAGCATCGGGAGGTTCCGGATGCCTCATTTACGGGCAAATGTTTCACTATCTTCCATCACAGCCAGGTAGGAATTTTGCTCGAAAAACACATGATGGTACAAGATACTCGAGCTTTCTTCCTCTTGTCTACTTACATTTAAGTGGTTCCCTTGTGAACTCATTGAAATCATCCTTAAACTGTCCCTTATGATGGTGACAAATTGTGCCCATAGCTGCCGTATGTTCTGGTGAAATTCTGCCCCAGCTGGAATTCTACTCAATTACCGAAGAGTATGAATCCTAAAATTGTTAGTTTTGCTGTAGAAAGCTTTAACTTCCTATTTTGTTTATCATAGCTCCGATGTTGCAGGTTATAGAATTTCTTCAAAGGTTTTCAACCCAAATAATTAAAGCACGAACTACTCCTGTTTGGTAAATACAAAATTATGGATGGATATAGGCGTTTGACCAACTCGTGCATTTCGACATTTACATATATATATATAATTTTGGCTTGTATATCCTTTTCTGTGTGGATCACATCATATTTCAATGACTCGTATTATAATATCTGAGGCTCGCGTCAACATATCAGTGATTCACATTATTTTGGGGTCCATGTTAGCATTTTGTGGTTTGTATACTCTATAAGTCACATTCAATTAAACCAAGGCTCACTCTAACCCGCATATACGTTTTGAGGGTAGATTTATATACCCTGTGGATCGCACAAACTGTACAGTGAATTGCATTGATCTTTGTGGCTCAAACTCAATACAGTGGCTCATATTCGATCTACTTTGGTTAACTTTGGTTATAATATATTCAGATCGACATCATTTCAAAACAGTGAATTAATGAACCTGATATATATATGAACCGAACAGTTGTATAAAAATAAAGGGACCTCAGAAATCAAGAAAGCAACAAAAGAGTCACCAGCCATCTATAAAATACATACTAGAATTTTCTTACAGGTCTAACCAATGAACCTGAAAGAAAATAAAGCTATAAACTTTCCCAGGCTATCCTACAAAATAGTAACGCTAGTGTCAGTTATCATACCAGGCAGGTTCGTAACAACAATTGAGATGGCTAGTCCATATTGATAACTCAGTCCAAGTAAGAGGAGTATAAATGATTTTGTTACAAATCACAATACTGATGTCATTATTTATGCATATCCCATATCCTTCTTTCTCTT